>JAJOZX010000276.1:90000-137369 GCA_023014485.1 Bathynomus jamesi | reverse complement strand
GAGATGTCGGCTGGTGAGGACAGTCATGATGAAGAATATACAGTAACTTTCAGTACAAACCCTCACTTTCCAAATCAGAGGGAATTGGACGACTTAATTAGAGATTTGGGTCTGACGAAATCAGGGTCTGAGCTTCTGACCTCCAGACTCAAAGAGTGGAATTTGCTTGGAGAAGACTGCAAGAGCACTGTATACCGAAAGCGGCATGTAGAGTTTGCAAGGTTCTACGATGTCAATGGCTCTCTCTGTTATTGCAGCGAGGTTAATGGTCTATTCACAGCTATTGGGTTAACACATATACCCTCAGAGTGGTGCCTGTTTATTGACGGTTCAACTCGGAGTTTAAAAGCTGTTCTACTCCACAATGGGAACAAATATCCATCTATACCAGTTGCACATTCTGTTCAAATGAAAGAGGACTATGAAAATGTTAAACAACTGCTCACTCAAATCAGGTATGAACAATATAACTGGGACGTGTGTGGTGATTTCAAAATGATTGGTTTCCTGTTAGGTTTACAAGGAGGGTTTACTAAATATTCATGTTTTCTTTGCCTGTGGGATAGCAGGGCTTCAACTGAGCACTATAAAACAGTTCAGTGACCTCCACGTGAAGGACTACAACCAGGAAAGTACAATGTACTCAGGGAACCTCTTATGAAGCCTGACATAGTTCTGCTACCACCTCTCCATATTAAGTTGGGTCTAATTAGGCAGTTTGTAACTGCGTTAGATTTTGGAGGGGAAGTTTTCTAACAGATTAGGGTCATGTTCCCTAAACTCTCTGAGGCCAAAGTCAAGGCTGGCATCTTTGTAGGACCACAAGTCAAGGCGCTGTTGAATTCAAAGAACCTTGAAGCCAAGATGACTCCGATCGAAAAAGAGGCTTGGTGTGCTTTCCGTGATGTGGTTCGTGGGTTTTTAGGCAACCATAAAGCACCAAACTATAAGGAGTTAGTGTCAAACTTGATTAAGTGCTGTGGCAAAATGGGGTGCCGTATGTCTTTAAAATTACACTATCTGCATTCACATCTATACTCTTTTCGTGATAACCTGGGCGATGTGAGTGAAGAACATGGCGAAAGATTCCATCAAGATATTCAAACGATGGAGAAAAGGTACCAGGGCCATTGGGATGCTTCCATGATGGGAGACTACGTATGGTCGCTGATCAGAAAGGATAAGAATGTTCATACGCGGAAGTCGCGTTCTTCAGTGCATTTTTAAGGAACGCACACTGCATAACGAGGCTTGTTATTCTCTTATCGGTTCTCCTCATGATATATATTATATCCTTTGCACCATTTTGGGTTTGTCAAACAATTTTGGCTCAATAAACATTAATTTCCAATAGTGTTTTTATTTTCAGAAAATATTTATGTTAGCCTTCTTTATATACTTTGCCATATGAAAAGTGTGTAACCTATATTTTTGAAACGGTTGATGATAGAGCAAAACCAATATCATTTTTGGAATCAGCGCCCCGAAATCATTAAGAAACGACAGAAAAATCACAATAAACAGAAAATTTGTCAAATTTTGTTACCCAGTGTAATCGATGCATTTCATACTAAGTGGAAGTATGAAGAGTTAAAGAGCACCAATTTCCCCATACATATATCGAGTCGGCAAAAAAAAAAGGGAGACCTTTTAAATCCTTCATATCTCGGCAAATACGGTACACAGAACCATGAAAATTTAGTATGTTAGTACTAGGTAATTTTATGGTTTGTATGCCATCTTTAGCATTTTAGCTGAGAAATTGGATTTACGGCGAATATTCCAGAAAAATATTGCTAATCATAGGTTCAAGTTGATAATTAAAGCGATTTTAATTAACGTAAGCCAACTGCAGGAGGTTTGGACAAGTTTCTCAAGAAAATCGATAAAACAGGAGATATCAAAAGAATACCAGGTAGCGGTATTAAATTTGGCCACCAAACAGTCCTGATTTAAATCCTGTCGATTACAGCCTTTGGGAAAATTTGTCACAGAGAATTTATCGGGTCAAATTAAGAAATGTCGATCATGGGATGAGCTATCACAAGAACAAATCAATAAAGCCATAGATGAGTTCCGTCCTAGACTGAAAAAGGTTGTAGAAGTTCGTGGTAAACATATCGAGCAGTTTTTTAACATCAAGGTAGCACCATATGTGAGTACTTTGTAACTTTTTATCTGCACATACAATGCAGTAGTAGTGTAAATGGAGAATTTCCAGTGGCATAAAGAAATGTTCAATAAATCCGTAATTTTCATTAGTTTTCTTTGAAATCTGCTCACCTTATAGGAAATGTACTTAGTTGTTGGGTGTGAAAAAAATATTGAAATCTGACCATAACTTTGGATTTTACAGCCAAAGTTCGAGGTCTCCTTTTCTTTTTGCCGACCCGATATATATATATATATATATATATATATATATATATATATATATATATATATATATATATATACTACAGTCGAGAATACCTAATTATCCCTTAGAATTACAACGTTCCATGTCGCTAACACCTGCTTTACCCGTTGAACTCCAACCATCTCCGCTTTCAATTAAGTCCTTCACTCAGATAACAATCTACGAATGGTTTGACTTCTCCCTTTTGAGATTAACTTTGTCTTCTCTCTATGACCGAGAACCATTTTCATCGAGATAACTGAGTTATTATGTCTTCCCTCCTTTAGTTCCATGCAAAGAGAAATACTACTGGGAAGTTTCATGTTTGAATAAGCAATGTTATTCATTTTCAATATTTCGGCCAATTTGCCGAATATATGACAAGACTGGGGTTGGTCACAATTTGGTTTGCTTTTTTGGGATGGATTTTCGCTCGAAATGGTGAAGAAAATTTTTAAGTAGTTTGAAGATTTATTGAAGCGCTGCATATAAAGGTTTTTTTTTTTTTGCACGTTATTCATCACCTAGAACTCATAGCTAGGTTGTAGCACAGATAAGGTGTAAAGCTAGAAGCTATATTAAATCAATATAGCTACGCTAAATAGATAAAACTTACAGAACTTGTAATGTACATTGTATTTTTAATTACTCGTTGAAAAAAATTTATTTTTCTTAAAATTGAACTACAGGGTGTGTATAAAGTAACGCGAGTGAAGAGAGAAATCCGATTTGAACTGGTTTAGTTTCAACTTGTTTTTTAACTCTTAAAAAAGATTTTCAGCACCTCTTATAAACCTACTATCGAATATACAGTTGCTATAAAATACGTGTAATCATTGGCGAAGATTTGTTGTTATTGAAGGTGGAGAGGGGAAGATGACTTCTGAGATTTATAAATTTGAAAAAGAATAAGAAAGAAATTGGAAAATAAGAAAAATTTTGCAACTGTAAAGTATATTTGTATAAGTATAAAGTATACTTCTGTAACTATACACTTACTATACATACATGTATTGGCATACAAACAACTCTTTCACCATCATTAGCAAAAACAAATCAGTTAAGGATCATCCTAATCATCATCGTTATCTCTCAAGTACGCAGTAGACCTAATCTCTTTGTTCTATAAAGAGCAATTAACCCCTTTCCACTTCCATTATAATAATAGAACACTGAAAGGGGAGGAGGATAATATTTTATTACAACAATTCACATATTCCCAAACACGCACAAACATCTCCTTTTTATCTGATCTTCCTGAAAATTCTGTGGCCAGCTTCTGCACACCCACACTGTCTACTTCCTCCTTGTGAACATGGCATACATGACGTACACCTAAAAAATTCGGAAACAATTAATTTATGTCACGCATAATAATATATATATATTAATATATAATTTACCACACGGACGAAAGCATTTATAACAATGGCAGACACGAATTGTAGGGGGGGGGGATGATTATATAAGCCATCCTTTCAACCCAATTGCAGGACGGGATATATTCCCCCCTCCCAAAACCCCCAGGATCTACGCCCATGTGTGTAATAAATATTACTCGTCCATGTTCACTCGAGCTAATATAATTAAAATAGGATTTGTCTCTTTACTCGCGTTACTTTATACACACCCTGTATAAAAGAAAAAAAAGTCTTCGCTAATAAAATATTTACAAGGATTTTAATACGTAACATACAAATTTTTTAATATAATTATATTCTCTCATTTTAACAGTTTTACAGTGTATTTTTCTCTGTGGAAAAAAACCTAATTAATTGCCTATGTAGAATTCCCTTAAATATTTTTCCCATTGTTGGCGAGATAGATAATGATTAATATAGTTAATTTGAGGCAAGCTCCCGGAGCTCACTGGGTAACACCGCTTCCTATATGCGAAGTGAACACACTGAGGTCGTAGGTTTGAGTCCCGCTGATAATGATAATACGGGAATTAAAACAATGGGCCGCATTAGTTGGCCTGAGCGCTGACCCAGTTTCTGGGTCTCTTCATCGATAATTATTATTATTAGTTAATTTAAAAGAATTTTCGGATTACCACTTTTAAATACAATAAATTATTTGGATAATTTGCCATCTAAATGAAATAATAATACAGAGCGGAAGTAGGTTGGTGCGGAAGTAAAAAATATATGAACATGATGTATAAATTTTGTTTAGTATACAGTAGAATGTATTGCTCAATTTTTGTTTCCGAGATTGTTTATGTCTTTGCATCCGTAAGAGGTTATTTACGGACTAACATCATTTTATCATCAAGATCAAACAATCAACAAGTTATCGATAGTTAAATTAGATTAGATTAGGTTAGGTTAGATTCAGTTATGCTAGGTTCGGTTAGGTTAGGTTACGCTAGGTTAGATTCAGTTGGGTTAGGTTACGCTAGGTTAGATTCAGTTAGGTTAGGTTACGCTAGGTTAGATTCAGTTAAGTTAGGTTACGCTAGATTAGATTCAGTTAAGTTAGGTTACGCTAGGTTAGGTTCAGTTGGGTCAAGTTATAGTTTTTTTAGAGTGTCGATTGTATGGTCTTGTGGACGAAATAGGTATAGTGTAGGTTCGTTATTCAAAGGAAAGTTTTCGGAAATTTCCTTTCTCTCAGAAACCTCGAAAGAAATTAAAGAAAAGAAGTGAATATTTGTTTCATTGTTTCCAAAATAGAAAAAAAACTATTTTTTCATTTGTTTGTTTTTATGATTAATATTTATTTAGGCATAATTTCTCTACAAAAGTGTCTCGTGAGAGAGTCTCATTTAATATTTTGTTGGTTTCCAATGTCTATTTTAGGTCACGACTTTACACACAAAATTATTTTCAATAATAATAATAATAATAGCAATAATTATAATTATAATTATAAATAATAATAAAAAAAATAATATAAAAACTAGTTTAAAACCAATTTTCGTACATGTCATATTTTTATGGATTTTCAGTGAAACTTGCATTTTACAGTTTGATGAAAGTACTGTAAAGTATAAATAAACCGTAAATGAAAACGGCTGCATTTGACGTCGAGAAATATTTTCCTTTAGCAAAGTTGAAAACGTCTGTTTCAATCTTTAGTTTGGATTATGGGAATCAAAGTGAAATTTAAAAACGATTTTGTTTAATAATATATATATATATATATATATATATATATATATATATACACACACCTTGGTGTCCTTGGTTTAGCACCTTAGTTTTGCTTCCCCAAGAATTGGTCATTTTGAGGAATGTCAAGCTTGTTGCTCCACCTTAAACTTACAGTTTAACGTAGAATCCGAACCACGATCCACCACGGGTGGGTGGTCAGAAATTACAAAGTCCTCGCGCGGACTCGATCTCACGATCTCCAGATCAGCAGCCCAGCGTTTTAACCACTAGGCTACCCAGGATACCTATTTATCTACCAACCAATTTTTTTGTGTGGAAGGATAAACAACTGAGTAAGCTGAGCGCCACCTGCCATCGCCGAGAATTGAACCCAAGGCCGTTGGATTCGTAGTCAGCGGTGCCAACCACTGTATATATATAAGAGAATATATATATATGTGTGTGTGTGTGTGTGTGTGTGTGTTTGTTTTGCAATATAATCTACTAAAAAACTAATTCAGGAAAGGAAATGAGGCTTTATTGTACTATTGTCCAAAGCGAATGAAAATGTACAAAAGTAGTTAGAATATTGTATTGGATTGTATGTGCTCATTATTGTTAATTAATTTATGTATTTAATTTGTTTATTTACTTTTTCTTCTTTTAGCTTCGATTCTCGTAAAGTATCTTTGTTGAATGCCACGCATCATACCAGCGATAAACGACTCTCCTTCCACCCCTTGGAAAATCCTCCTCACCTTTTCATAAACGAATTAACTGTCGACGACCAGGGCTATTACAGCTGCGAAGTTGAATTCAGCACGAAGAGATCACAGAGGTTCATCACTTATTTGATGGTCATCGGTGAGTTTTTTTTTTTTTTCTAGATGAGCATAAAAAATGTTTGTATACCACTCGCGCAGTAAAGTTGAATTAGTTAGGCCGGCCGCACGCAGGATCGTCTCGTGACTCACGACTGACGACTTGGGTCGTGACCACTCGAGTCGCGTGTGATTTTACATTAACAGAATGGGAGCCCCGCACACCGCAGCAACCGCGACGTGATTCCCAGAATCGCATCGCGGTTGCTGCAGTATGCGGGGCTCCCATTCTGTCAATGTAAAATCACACGCGACTCGAGTCGTCAGTCGTGAGTCACGAGACGATTCTGTGTGCGGCCGGCCTTAGTCCCTTTGGTTCTACTGCACGCTATGAGAAACTGTTCACTCTGCCTACTTTCGAAGAAAGGAGAGTTAAAAAAAAATGGATCAATGTACTCAAAATATAAAATAGTTAGAGTACACTTGATAGGTCAAAAGTACATCGAGAGTAAAGTGAAAATTTTTGTAATTTTCGTTTAGTTTCGGAAGACCCCGTTTGTCAAGAAGAGAACTGCTTTATTCGCTTTTGGTCTACGTTCAACCTACTATCAGTATACTCTAGAAATTATTTTATGCAGCGTACATAGTCCACTGTTTTACTCTTCGTTCTGAAGTAGAGAGAGCGAATAATCTTTCCAGTGATAATACAGGGTTATTAGGAATTAGCCTTCTACGTACAACCGCGTCATTCTTCGTGTCCATTGACACGAATTTTCCGCTTCTGTTCCGTCGTTTATCCCATTATTTATTTCAGAATTTTAGAGGAGTCTATCAGTGCGAAGTGTCATAAAAAATAATAAATTTCTCGTTAATAAAAAAAATTCTCTATTCGATACGTATAATACGTAAATAATATAGCTTCAAATCGACGTTACTATGACATGAACATTTTAGTATCTAATGTATGATAGTAAATATCAAAGCGAATGGTATGACGGTTCGCTCTGATCACTAAATCATCTTCGGACAGGATTAAAGACGAGAGAGGAAATACGTGTTGGAGACAGATCAAGTCGATTAGAAGAAGATTGGAGGGAATGGAAAGGATTGGAAAGATTTAAATTATACGCGAGTATCACTCGGATGTAATAATATGTCAGGAGGGCCAGAAACTGGCACAACACCCAAGCCACAGTGATACTACCTATTGGGCTAATTGCTTTATTATTATTAGCAGTACCAGTGGAAGTCAAGCCTCCGACCTCAGCGTGTTCACTTCGTTTATAGTGAAACGGTGTTATACACTGTGCTACGGACGCGGGCCAACTTGAGTGTGACCAGTATAATGGGGCGATAAAGGGAATATGGAAAATAAGAATTTGGAAAATTCCAGTCCCCCCGGACGTTTGTGTAGTTAAAATAAACTGTATCTTATTTAAAAGTGCTGGCGCATTGAGTAAATTATCAGCTTCGACTATATACTGGGTGATCCAGATAAATGGGACCCATAAAAAAAAGCCAAATATTCTTAATATTTAATTCCTTTCATAAAAACTATATATCATTCGAAAGAGTAGAGTTACAAGTTTATTATGAAATATTTATTTTTTAAATGACTCCTTTCAAATGTGCTCCATTAGTTGCCAAGCATTCCAGTGTTCTCGCTTGTAAGTTCTGCATCACTTTTGCAAGAGTGTGCGGTGGTATGGCCTGTATCTCATTTGTGATGGCGGCCCTCAATTCTTGCAAGGTCGTTGGGTTATTTCTGTAGACCCTACTCTTTAAATATCCCCAGAGATAATAATCTAAGGGAGAAAAATCCGGAGACCTTGCGGGCCATTCAACGTCTCCAAATCTTGAGATTAACTTGCCTGGAAACGTTTGACGCAAAACTGCCATGCAGTTCCTCGTGGTATGGCAGGTAGCTCCGTCTTGTTGGAACCAGTGGTTTTCTAGACAAAGATCTCTTAATTTAGGAATAAGGAAATCGGTCAACATTTTTTCGTAGCGATCACCATTTACATTTTACAGTGACCGTGTTTCCGGTGGAATCCTCGAAAAAGTACGGCCCTATGATCTGAGATGCAGTAAGACCACACCAAACAGTTACACGCTGACTATGCAACGGGACTTCGGTAATATTCAATGGATTTTCTGTTGCCCAGAAACGACAATTTTGTTTGTTTACAGTTCCATTCAAGTGAAAATGGGCTTCGTCTGACATAATCAAAGTTGCTAGAAAATTAGTGGTGTCATTTACCTTCTGTTGGATCCATTGACAGAATTGTCGTCTTCGTGCGAAATCTCCATCGTTTAGTTGTTGCACTGTTTGAATTTTATATGGAAAGAGCATTAAATTTTGCTTGAATATACGGTGTGTTGTTCCATATCCAACTCCTAACAGCTGAGAAGCACGTCTGATGCTTATGTTAGGATTATCCTGTACAATTTCATGAGTTCTGTTAATGATCTCGTCTATCCTTGCTGTGCGCACTCTTCCAGTTGGTTTTCTTTTTCCAATGCTGCCAGTTAGGGAAAAATTTCTGACACACCGACGGATTACTTTCTTAGAAGGTGATTTTGACATCTGAAAATTTGTCTTGAAAGATCTTTGAGCTGAAACTACACTTCTTCCATGCTCATAATATTGCTCAGTTATGAAACGCAGCTGTTCCACAGTCCATGCAGTCATCTTGAAGGGTTAGTTTTAACTAACACTTTTATTTTGTTTTGTATCTTATCTTGTCTTGTATTGTCAAAACCTATACAATCCTGTACAAACTTGTAACTATCCTCTTTCGAATGATGGGTATGATTTTATAAAAGGACTTATACTTTAAGAGTTACAGGGGTTTCTTTTGGGTCCCATTTCTCTGGATCACCCTTTATATTATAGAGAGCCGCATAAAATTACGTGAATGTTTACAAATCGAAACTCATCCCAATTTCCGCACTACCCCTTTAAAACCATACTTATAATACATTCGAACTCGCTAAAAATAGTCTATGTTCGCTTTAAAATTCTTTTGACGTGTCAGTTATAGGCTCTATTTTCAGGAAAATATTTTTTTCTTGCAACACATTTGCTATTTTATATGCATTTTTTTTAACAGTGCTAACATAGCGAACACACCCACACACCCACACACACATATATATATATATATATATATATATATACACAGGGTGTCCCATAAGTCCGGTCTCAGGAAAAATTATTTTAAATTAAATTTACAAAAGTAATAAATCAGAACTAAAACAAATATTCAAATTGATGTCTTGTTTTGGGACCTTTTTTTTTTGGTTGCAGGTAAAATAACGGGTAAAAATAACGTAAAATGGCTAATATGGAAGTGAGTTACACTCGTGAGGAAAAGAGAGGCCTCCGCCTTTCCTTTTGTAAATTTAATTTAAAATAAATTTTCTCGAGATCGGACTTATGGAACACCGTGTATATAAACCGTGTATCAGTCCAAATCTTGTCACTTTTCCCTGAAAAAAAGGCTCCTTGGAATTAGTTTCCAAAACAGGAAGGAATTCAGCTTTATTGCAAATATATTTTTGCACGTAATGGAAATTAATGAGAATGGTCCCTTACATTGAAGACTGTATCAGAGTAAAAGAAAAACAACTGGTAACACCCTCAGTTGGCTGCTACTTCAATAGAAAAACAATTACTAACAGTACGAACGGATATTTTAGACAGTCTGTGAAAGAGAGAACGGAAATGAATGATACTTTGCCCAGTAACCAGCCTTGAATTTGAACACTATTATACCATATGTCCCACAAAAAAGTACACCCAACTTTAGATTGTACTAACTCCTCCAAAAATTGAGATATTTTGGATCTGTTTGTTTGATTTAATATAGCAAATTATTCTTTGTTAACGTTCAAAATTTATTCATGTTTAAACGATTTAGTGTTTAAGCATCTGCTTTTAACTGAAGGGTACAACAAAATGGATTGCGCAAAATTGGTCAATGAAAAAATAATGTGTGTGCTATCGATGTAATGAAAAGACAAATACATAATAATAGATACTTTAACATAATTTTAATAAGATACAAAGCAGATTTTTCTTTATTCCTTATTGCAAAAGTTATGCTTAGTTTCGTTTTCTTTCAACATGACCGCCATTCCTATCGATACAAATCTGGAGTCGAGCTCTCATCTTCCCCATCACTCTTTTGATAAGATCTGGATTGTCTTTTAACAAGTTGATTTCAGCTGTGATGCGAGTCCTCAAATCATCTAAATTGATAGGTTGTGATGCAAATACTCTATTTTTCAAATGACCCCATGAAAAGTAATCACACGGGGTCAAGTCAGGGCTGAATGCTGAATGTTCTCGTCTGTTCTTGCCGTCTTCGGATGGCCTGAACGTCCTTTGTTCAAATTGAGGACCGTTCCTTCTTCTTTGTATTTCCGAACATTCTTCAAAATTGTATGTTTAGGTGGAGAAGCTCTATCGGGAAATTGCAGTTCGAAGGTATTCTGAACTTGTTTTAAGCTTTTAGTTTGCAGATAAGTTGTGACCATGAGAACGCGCTGCCTTCGTGTAAACTGCTTGATAAGGGTTTCAAAGTTATTTATAAATTTAGTAATTCAGATTCTTCATTTATATGTATGACTCGTATCTTAGATACAAAAGTTCGAATTATTTAAAAAATATATTTGCAATATCCTTCGACGTAAAAAGTAGCACATTGGTTGAAGCAAGAGGAGCTATCTGGCTGGGAGAAATGATCATTCGGCGCAACCCATTTTGCTGTACCCTTCAGTTAAAAGCAGATGCTTAAACACTAAATCGTTTAAACATGAATAAATTTTGAACGTTAACAAAGAATAATTTGCTGTATTAAATCAAACAAACAGATCCAAAATATCTCAATTTTTGGAGGAGTTAGTACTTTTTTGTGGGACATATGGTATATTAAAAAAAAGTGCTAACTTTTAACGCTCAGGAGATTATTAACACTTTAACTGCTCAATTTCAATGCCATCATTGAGTCAGTGTGGTAGGTTTCAGTGATGGACAGGAAACCCAAATCGAGTGTACTCGATCAGAGCACCATAGGAAGTTATATGAGAATCGAGTACAGTACAGTATACTCGATAGGAGGGGTTAAAGGGTTAAAGTTTAGCCCCTTCTATTATGCTCTTTAATACACGGAATCCTGAACATTAGGCAAAAATAACACGCGACAGGTTTACTCAAAGAATATGGAAACAGTATATTATTTAGAGGAATTACATTTAATAACAAAATTAAAATTCTAAACGTTTTTCTTCAAAAGTTCCTCCCCAGTCGATCAAAATCGTTGACTGGTCCCAAAAAGAAGTTGAAGGCACATTGGATATGCTTCAAGAGAATGCAACGGCCGAGATCTCTTGCGAAGTTACGGGAGGTGAGTTTATATATACAGATAAGGGAACCTTCGCTCCTTTTTGAATTTCTACGTGTAGATGAAAGGTTTGTGTATTTATTTATCTACGTTTATTTACAGATTGTATCTTTTTTCTTTTATACTACTCTCTCTCTCTCTCTCTCTCTCTCTCTCTCTCTCTCTCTCTCTCTCTCTCTCTCTCTCTCTCTCTCGCTGGGTATCGGTGGGGAAATAGGTAGGTGACTTGAAAACTGGCTGAAGAATAGGCGGCAGAGGGTTGTAATTAAAGGTGCTAGTTCGGGTTGGGCCTTGGTCACTAGTGGGGTTCCTCAGAGTTCCGTTTTGGGGCCGCTGTTGTTTATCATTTACATAAATGATATCGACGGTGGCATCGTCAGTCGGATCGCCAAATTCGCTGATGACACCAAGCTTGGGGCCAATGTTGGGACGCCCGAAGCGATCGAGGAACTGCGTGCGGACCTAGGTAGGATAGGAGAGTGGTCCGAAAAATGGCAAATGCCGTTTAACTTGGGTAAATGCAAAGTGATGCACATTGGCTGCGCCAATCCCAAGTCGGACTACTCGATGTTGGGTAGTAATATCGAGGTGACTGATTTAGAAAAGGACTTGGGTGTGCTAATTAGCAGCGACCTAAGTTTACGAAACAGTGCGTAGAGGTGGAAAAGAAAGCCCAGAAACTATTGGGTTATATCAGGAGGCAATTTCAGTTTCGGAACAAGGAGATTGTGCTCTCACTGTACAATTCCCTTGTTCGGCCGCACCTGGAGTATGCTGTGCAGTTCTGGTCGCCCACCCTCAGGAAAGATATTGAGAGGCTGGAGCGAGTGCAGGCGAGGGCCACAAAGTTAATCCCTTCCGTTAGGCATATGGGCTACAATCGACGGTTACGCGCCCTGAACTTGTTTTCGCTTGAAACTCGGAGGCTGCGCGGTCAACTGATCGAGGTTTTCAAGCTCTTACGCGGGTTCAACGATGTCGATTTTAGAAGTATGTTTAGTTTAAATGATAACCCAACTCGCAACAATGGTTGGAAGTTGGATTTGAAACGGTTTAGGACTAGTGTGTGTGGGAATTACTTTACGTATAAGATCTGTGACACATGGAACAGGTTACCTTCGGAAGTTGTGAACAGTTCCTCTGTGGATCAGTTCAAGAAAAGGGTAGACGAAATCTTGCACACTATTTGAGTGTGTAAAGACATTTAGGACCTCAGTCTGCGGAAATTTCTTTTCCTATAAAATAGTTAATATCTGGAACCAACTTCCCTCAAAGGTTGTTTCCAGTCAAAGTGTAAATGTGTTTAAAAATAGGCTAGACAAAGTACTGAATACTCGCATAGTTTAAGACTAAAACATAAGAAAACTCTGTAGGAGTTCGCTTGCACGGTGTCTCTGTGAGCAAGCTAAATATAGAGCTATTTATATATTCTCCACTTTCCTGTAAAATTTCCTTGGCTACTTTTCCAGGGTCAAGGTATTTTCTTCAACCTTTTTCCGTACCTGCCTCTGGCAGGGAGGGAGCGGAGGGTGGGGAGAGAGCCTTCTACTTTTCTATCCAGTTTTCTACTACTGCTAGGATAGTTGAAAGAAAAATAAACTTTTACAAAATTTTCCCTGGCACCCGTTGCCATTAGTACCTCCTCGGTATGGGCCGCAAGGCCTTTTGAGGTACTTCTTTTCCTTGTAACTCTCTCTCTCTCTCTCTCTCTCTCTCCTCTCTCTCTCTCTCTCTCTCTCTCTCCTCTCTCTCTCTCTCTCTCTCTCTCTCTCTCTCTCTCTCTCTCTCTATTTACTTAACTCAAAAGTCGATGGATGGTTAATTTTTTAAATATTATATTTTGAAAAACAGACCATTCACGTAAAGAGATAATTCCTCTCTTAATCTTTTCTAACCTCCTCTATGTAATTTTCACATATGTGCATCATCAATTTACTTGAACTATCTGAGCGCAACTTCATTAGCAATATTAGATACTGTTTCTGCGGAATTTCCCCGAATAGCTGCAATTATGCTTTCTTAGAAATCGGCCAAATTTCTGGACTTTGTTGCATAAACTTTGGATTTCCCATTGCCTTACAATAAGAAACAGTGGGGGCTGGTAGGTCTCAAAAGTGGTGGGGTCAGGAGTTATGTATACGATGATATAAACATGCACATACATTATACATATATAAAGATGATTGACACGAAACAAGGACACAAAGGGTCCGACACAACACGAACTCTGGTTCAGGCCATGGCTGGCTGGCCCTGTGTAGGACTTTTAAAACGCGCTTTCTCGCAACACAGACAGCCGAAATTACGTCGGTTTTGGTAGAGTTACTGTTTCCTAACAAGTGACTGAGAATTTTCTTTGAATATGAAGTACCATTACTCTCCATTTAGGTTATGTTAACTTAATTTTGCATCTGAAGATAACTTGCACACGCGCAATGAATGCATGCGTATAAAAACTCGATTTGGGCTCTGAATGGGCCTTATTCTAAGGCTCTAAGCTACTTTTCCCCGTTTTAAATAACATAAACTTTAGTAAATACATTTTATATAAAATTAAAATAAACATTCTATGTTAACCTTAAAACAACAGTTTTAAGATAAAAACTTAAATTTAAAGAGGGGGTAAGAAGGTCGTGGACAGTAACCGCACTTTTAATGCAGGACATACGGGCCAGGCGAGTCGGGCCTAAATCCAAGCCTGTTACAAACAGACCTCCGCTCTATTACCGCCGATTGCGCTCATTTCAATAATTGACTTTCTTTGATTACCTTAACCCGTTTGCTGCGCAACCCATAATATCACGGGCTCTCGCTTCTGACCATTTCTGCGCAGCCCCGTAAACACGGGTTTAAACTAAACCGAGATATCTCTTTGCGTAGCCCGTGTTTTTGGCTCAACTCGTAACTGGGCGCTCGCGCAGTTAACGGGTTAAAAAAAAAATTAAACTAATTTATTAACAGTACACATGTTTCACATTCTCTCTCTCTCTCTCTCTCTCTCTCTCATATATATATATATATATATATATATATGTATATATATATATGACATTTCATAGTCGTTTTGTGATTCTTAGAAGATTAATAATAATATCAGTTATTATTATTATTATTATTATATTATTATTATTATCCCACAATTTCCTATACAACTTCCCATATAATTTCCTCAAACTTATGTGAAAATTTTTTCGATTTTTCCATGAATATTCCAGGTTGGCCGACACCCAACATCACATGGTGGGAAGGAGGAGATCTTCGCGATGAAGAAATTGATTCCAGGGCACGGAATGTTCTCACGAACACGTTAAAGATCGGTCCCCTCAAGAGAGACGACGAAGGGAAGACCTTCTCTTGCCACTCTTCTAACTCAAATCTAACGACTCCTCTCAGTAAAAACATCAAGCTGAATGTCATTTGTAAGTATAGCAGATATAACGATGTAAAAGACAGGTTTCACAAATGCATAGTCTAGTGACATATCTTGGGGAGTGGATTACGTTGTTAGGTTGGATTGGATTGAGTTAAAATGGGTTGGGTTAATTAAAATCGAAAAGTCTAAAAAAAAAAGCCTATGAAAATAAATAATAAATAACAGTGAAAGACTTCAGAAGAATAGTTAAGAGACGCACCAAACCCATCGTCCAACCCACCAGAACCCACAAAAACCAAAAGAAAAAACCATGGCCAGATTTGAAGAAACAAAGATGAAACCGCCTTGCCGTCCAATTGAATAGTGGAAGGTACTAAATCCAACTTTATAAAAGGGACCCACTAAAAATCACTAAACCAGTTAAACTTGTGACCAACTGTGGTTTGTAGTTTGTCCACCTCATAAAGCTAGATTTAATACCTACCACTGTCCAACAGGATGGCAAGGTGGTTCATTCTTTTAGTATCTTCAAATCTGGCCATGGTTTTTTCCTTTTGTTTTTGTAGTTTTCTTTGGTGTATTCGGCGATGGATTTGGTGAGTCTCTCTCAGCTAACTCTCCTTCTAAACCCTTTCCCTGGTATTTGTGTTCATAAGCTTTTTAGAAACTTTTTTATTTTAATATTAAGAAATAATTATATTAACAAACAACAAATGAAGATCCTTTATTCTTACATAATAAGGTGTTGCATAGGAAGGTATTAGTACGTCATTATGTATTTATAAATACCAGGTGTGTGTATAAAGTAACGCGAGTGAGGATACAAATCCGATTTGAATTATATTAACGCGAGTGAACATTGGACGAGTAATATTTATTACAGTACATGTACCTTATAACAACTGTATATTCAATAATAAGGTTTATAAGAGGCGTTGAAAATGTTTTTACGAGTTAAAAAACAAGTTGAAACTAATTTCAACCAGTTCAAATCGGATTTGTATCTTCACTCGTGTTGCTTTATATACACACCCTGTACATTTTTCTTATAGATGTTGTCGCAGAAGTTATGTCGTCTCCACTTATTGTTTTGGGGCCTTTTTTTTGGTTGCGGGTAAAATAACGGGTAAAAATTGCAGGTAAAATGGCTAATATGAAAGTGAGTTACACTCGTGAGGAAAAGAAAGGCCTCCGCCTTGTTCTTACGAGTGTACCTCACTGCCATATTAGCCACTGCGTGTTATTCTACCTGCAACAAAAAAAAAAAAGGTCCCAAAACAAGACATTCATTTGAACATTTGTTTTAGTCCTAATGTATTACTTTTGTAAATTTAATTTAAAATAAATTTTCTTATGAGACCGGACTTTATGGGACACCCTCTATATATACATATATAGGGGTCTTCTCCGAGACTGAATAAAAAAAAATAAAAATCGTCTGACGTTAACCCCCCACTAAATCCTTTCACATTACAAACTTGCTTATCATTTTGAAATATAATAAAAATTGTTTCTTAAATTTCACGTTTAATTAGTCAAAGTAATTACTTAAAAGAATTAAAAAATGTAAATTAAAGTTATTTGCATAAATAAGCGAGTTAATAAAATGTGAATATGTAAATCAAGCAGTCTTTCACAAGAGAATAAATGTTTTATAATGATTGGCTACCGTTCAATACGACGATTCACCAAATCATGCGAATGAAGAATCGTATAAATTGGTACCGTCAAATGGGGTGATTCCCAACAGGAGCGATGATTTTTAATAGTTTTAAAATTCACGAAAAATCTATCATTTCATTATATATTTAGTGGCTCGAAGATAACGAATTCCTCCCTAAATTTGGTCTATTTTATTTCTGCAATGTCAATATACAGGGTGGCGCAAATGTTAGGAGTCAAAGGAGTCAGAGAGAATGGATCTTTTCTGTTCTATGGCCACCGCTGTTTTTAAGTAAAAATTACTTTTTCAGTTAAAAAATTTATTTCTAACTTTTTATTAAAAAAAAATGTAATTTATGCAATGTTGACCATTTGACTCCTGACTTTTGCGCCACCCTGTAGTTAAGTTAGGGTACTATTACAAAAATAAAATAAAATCGTGACGCCGATTTCTTATACTACAAAAGGGTACGTCCGAAAGGTGCCCGTAATAAAACAAATACAGATAATTCTAATGTGTGCATGACAGTCACCCATCGTAAAAGTATTGCGCAAAAAAAGATGATTAATATGTTTTACACTTTAGTAAGTAAGCGTAAGCAAGTAAGCGTAAGCACGGTATGAAAGTTCTTTTACATTCAGAGCTATACTTTCTTTTACCACCTTTTTTCTCTAGCTAAATTTCCGTTCCCTCGGGCTAACCTGGAGTGGATTTTAGGGTCTTTCTTGGTCGGTAGTTAGTAATTTTGTAGCTGCGTAATGGATGCGAAGATTAGGATAAGAAACAGCTACTCATTAAACATATCTTTTACTGAAGGAACTTCCATTATTATTTTCCTCATTTTGAGTAAAATCTCTGTTGTTGATATTACAAGCAAAACGCTGCTAACAACTTAACATCAAAGGAAACTTCTCATCATAGATTAGCGTAATCTATACTGAGCAGATGATTTCAAGCTCTTTGAAACATCTCTTTCATGATAGGAAGAGTCTTCTCTCTGGAAAGTAATTAATTGTAGTTTATGAATATTTGATAATATTTATCAAGCTCTTCGATATTATCTGTCGTTCACATCCATAATATACTGTACAGGGTGAGTCAAAAGTTTCCATACATAGGCAAAATGGTCACTTTATTTTGCAATCACGTGTAAGTCACAAAATATGCTCTATGTGGGCACCATTACACTGAATGCACATACGGATGCGTTCCTCCCAGTCATGGCAAACGCGCGTTAACACGTCTGGTGTTATGCGTGCACACGCATCACGAATGCGTTCCTTTAGGTGGTCCGTGTTTTGTATTTTCACCTGGTACACCATGGCCTTCAAGTGCCCCCACAAGTAAAAATCATGCGGGGTGAGGTCTGGGGCCCTCGGAGGCCACTCCACGGAACCACGGCGGCCACTGCACGGGACCACGGCGGCCAATCCAGTGACCCGGAAACTGCTGATCCAGCCACTGGCGCACGCAGATACCATAATGGGGTGGCGCCCCGTCTTGCTGAAAGTACGCTGGAAATCCCCCGTCCTCGTTCAGCAGGGACGGCATGACTGTGTCTTGCAGCATGTTTAGATACATTTCGGCATTCAGATTGGTATCAACTTCTCAATGAGTTTGGCAACGGTGTCGTGTGTGATGTGCGTGCCGGGGGCGTGTCTCCTGTTAAAATCCTCGGCAACCTTGCGACAGCTTCTTGATCCTGCCAGAAGAATGATCTCTATACGCTCTTCTTGGGACAAAGGCATCTCAGCACATCACCTGCAAAAAAATAAAAAATAAATAATCATTTATTTATCATGACCATTTTACCTATGTATGGATACTTTTGACTCACCCTGTATGTGTATATATATATATATATATATATATATATATATATATATATATATTAATTGGGGTTTACGTGGGATCCGAACCACGGGTCGCTACATAATCTGGGCGCAGAGGACGGTCTCCCATCCAACTACTACCAGACCCAATGTCGCTTAACTTCGCTATATATATATATATAAATAATTATTATTCTTGTACGAGCATTTTGCTCAAAAGTACACAAATATCCATTTGTATCGTCATAACATTAATTTTTAAACTCATCTTTGAGTTTGCCCATTTGTCACGATATATAAACCCATTAAATGCAATTTCCAAAAATATCTAAATAAAAACAGCACAGATTTTTTCCCCATTTTTAATTTTTTTTTTTATATAAATGAAAAACTCGAAGTAATTACTTAAAGAAAGCAAAAATTGGAAGAAAGTTAAGGTTTTTTTCTAATTACTGTTTTTACTAGTTTGGAAAATCAAAATTACATTAGCAAAAACACTAATCGATTTACAACTTCGCCGTAAGTGACGTTTGCATGAGAATTTTAATGTTATTCTCATTGAGATGATGTCTTTAAAGCCTCTGTTTACTGATTCTGAAGTAGGGCCTACTTAGAAATTTGGTTTAAAAATTGATGTTGATTTTACAATATTCATATCATTAAGGTGACGGCATCAGGCATGCGGTAATTATAATTGATTGTAATTAATTACATTTTTCATGTAATTGGTAAGTAATTTTAACTGACTACCTAAAATGTAATTGTAATTAATTACATTGCGAAACCAAGGTAATTGATACAACTACAGTCAATTATTTTGTTACAATATTTTTTCGGCCTCTCAAGCAGATTGAGTCATACTTATAGTTTAAACTACTCGCTCATCGTGTCTCAGAGAGCTTTCTTTTGAAATAAAATGTTATTCTTTTTATATGAAATAAAATGTTCCATTTATTTCAAATATTCCTAACTAAAAGGCCAGTTTTTGCCCTCATTATTTTGATAAAATAAATGCCAGTTGTTTTGTCTTATATTAGAATTTTTTGAGTGCCTTAGCTTTGGTTTCATTAGATCATGTCACATACATATGTGCAATGTCCAACTGTCCATAGCAAGAACTGCTTGATGAAAAATACAGTTCCGTGCAATGTTAAGAAAAAAGAGTACAACTTATTAACCTAATATTATCTAGTTTTCATTCAAGATGATGGGTAGAAAAGCACGACATGAATCAAATAGTGTGTATTTATGAAAAATAATGCAATTCTTTGTAATTGTAATTAATTACTTTACTAAGTAATTGTAATTAAGTATTTCATCATCTACTGTAATTGAGAATATCAAGTAATTGTAATTAATTACGTACATTGACCAAGTAATTGCCCCATGCCTGATATATATATATATATATATATATATATATATATATATATATATATATATATATATATATATATATATATATATATATAACGTTATAAAGGTGACTATACGTAAGGCGTCATAAAGGTGATTTTACTCGAGTCATTAGTAACATGACATTACGTGTAACATTAATAAAATGACATTTTTACTAATGCATCAAACACTACCTTCATTACTATTAGGTAACAAAAATATTATTAGAGAGATAGAATAATCAAATTAGCTTTAATCATGTAATGAAATGAAACAGAGGATGAAATTTTGAAGTTTAGTATTTCTGAACAATATATGGTATCGTGTATTTGAATACTAAACAATATACAATATTATACAAAGAAATGAAGATGAAGATTTTATGAGTCATAACTGTCCAACTGGAATAAATAAACAAAACGATTATGATATATATTTTTATAAGTACCGGGTGTCCGAGAATTATCTGTACAATTTTTGGCTGTTATTAAAAGTCAACCATGAAGTGTAGAAATTCCAGTGTTGTCCCATTTTACAGAGAATCTCATTAAGTTTTTTCTGATACTACGTTTTGACAAGTTTTTTAGAAATGTACGCGGGTGACAGACATTGATGATTTAAAAGCAAGAATCACAGCCGCTATTGAGCGAATTGATGTGGATATGCTGCAGCGTACATGGCAACATTTGGAGTATCCATTGGATGTTTTGCGAATCACTAATGGTGCACATATCGAATGTTTGTAACAACGTTACTTTAATAAAAGAAACTTTTGAAAATACAGATTCTAAATAATCTTGTTTAAGAATTTTACGTGTGTTATCAAGAATTTTATTAAAAGATGAAATTGTAGAGATAATGTTCGGACACTGGAATTTCTAAAAAACTTGTCAAAACTTGGTATCAGAAACAACTTAATGAGATTCTCTGTAAAATGGGACAACACTGGAATTTCTACACTTCATGGTTGACTTTTAATAACAGCCAAAAATTGTACAGCTAATTCTCGGACACCCTGTAGATCTTTAATAAATTGTCGACTCAAAACTAAGATTTGTCGACTAAGTTGTTGTTGTTATTATTATTATTATTATTATTATTATTATTATTACTATTATTATTTTAGATAAGTGTCTTGTGAAAAATCCCTCTGTATATATGGCTAACTGAAGCTTTGCACTTATATTTATGAAGTCTAACAAATATCTGTGCACTCTGTTATCGTTATAATTATGATGATGATAACGTTGATTAAGCAGATCTTCATCTATATACTGTATATACTGTACACACACACACACACACACACACACACACACACACACACATATAAGGTGGCGCAAAACTCGCGAACCATAGGACAAATTAAAGTCAATGTTCGAATCGTTGGCCATCAACCTGGATACACTTTTCGAATTGATGTAAACATAATGTTTTGAATTTTGCTTAACACGCTTATGTTGATCTCGGCCCAATAGCGTGTATTATGTCTATTGACATTTCCGTTGATGTGAAATATCGCCTCGTCACTGAACACGATCCAACGGGGTGGATGTTAGGCAGGAGACAAGGAATGCTGGAACTTTCGTTTCTCCTGTCCTCCTTAGCTGATCTTTTTGATGTCTCATCTACCCTGTGAGGAGTCCAGCATGCTCTCAAACACACACACTTCTCCCTCTATTCCTCATGACACATACATGCATATTACACACTACACAACCTTTTCAAAATTTATATAAAAAAAAAAAAGACATCATTGAGCCTTGGAGATTTTGTTTTTTGGCTTTCTCCGTCTTCTGTGGAGGGGTCACTTTTGCGGGCGCTCGCCCTTAGCGCCCTCTTTCTTACATAAAAAAAAGAACCATTCTCAAAACTCCTTTCTACGGTCTGTATCATCACCGTGCAGGTCCTGAACAAGTTGGACTTTGTAGTGGTGGAAATGTTTCTTTAGAATTCGTTGGATGGATCTCCTGTCGCCTCTTGTTCCATGAGAAAGCTTTCTCGTCAACTTTTTTTGGACTTTGTAAGAGATGACCTAATACCATTGTTGTTGTTGCTTCGTCGGTTGAAGTTCTCGGTCTACCGCTATGCGGGCGGTCATGAACACTTCCCGTTTCTTTAAACCGATTAATTACTCTTCCAAGGGTTGCCTGATCAGTTGGAGGTCTCTCCTGGTATTTTCTGTTAAATTCTGTAACGATTGATCGATTTGTAGTACCTGGTCTTCCATATATTAAAACTAAGCTCACCCTATCGTCTATTGTTAATTTCGCAGCCATCCCCTACTTAAAAGAAAAAAGTAATATAGCCAGCACTGAAAATTCCTATGGTGCGCAACTTTTGTGCCACCCTTTTACGCCACATTGGAGTACACAGAAATTAATAATAAATTTTGAAGTTTGTACGTCAGGTATATTTTAGAAATTTAGAACACCGTAGTATAGATTAGAGTATTGATTTTCATTATTCATTAATTCTTCCTATCAAAATAGTTTGGTAAAAGTCTAAAAACGACATTGACTTAATAATGAATTCAAATTAATAAGGTATAACTTAATTTTAAAAATTGTCACCTATTTTGTTTCGTTATAATTAATATCTGTTACAGTTTTTAATAACTTCTCGTTATTGCAATTTACATTCCACACCGTTTATTATGCCAAAAGATCCTCCATTGACGGTTGAAATTGTGACGGATGAGAGAGCGCTGACGGCAGGTAAAAAGTACGAAATTAGCTGTAGTAGTGACGGTGCCAAACCCCCTGCCGTTATATCTTGGAGGCTGGGAGAAGAAAACCTCCTTCATGTTCGTGATTACGTAAGTAGGATGCGAGTGTATGAATCCTATAATGGAACGTATAATATAATCAAACGTACATAAGAAGAGTATATGCGGGATTGACATAAAATTAGTAAGTATTGAGATGTATAATTCATGTATACTGTATAGCTTATGTTTTCCCATTATAAGGGTTATAAGGGTTAGGGCTAGAGCTAGGACTAGGGTTAGGGCTCGTAAGTGCGGTGTATGAATAGCGTGTATATATATATATATATATATATATATATATATATGATGAATAAAACCACGAAGGAAAGGAAACACAGAATGGTGCTCAAGCGCTTTCGTCTAATGACATCCTCAGTGTTCCTGAGGATGTCATTAGACGAAAGCGCTTGAGCACCATTCTGTGTTTCCTTTCCTTCGTGGTTTTATTCATCATAAATATTATTCACGTGTTACTTTCGTGAAATAATTTCATATATATATATATATATATATATACACCACACACACACACACCACATTTCAAACTGCAGCCTGTGAAGCCGATTACATCTGCCAGTTCACTGACAAACTGCTACGGACACTGCTTTATATCCTATAGTAGAGACGTTGGCACACTCCTCTTGTCATTGAATATTTTCTTGTGTTAGGTTGTCTAAAGGCTTTGATTTATAAGTCACGGTCACGTACCATTGAGGAACTATTAATAAACATTCGAAAGGATTGCGCTAACGTCTCTACTAGAATGTTTTTAAGCAATGTCCTTAAGAGTTTACGCAGGAGAATTGACACACGACACTGCTTTCACTATCTACAATTTAAAGTTTAAACTTTTACTAAATTAATAAATACTCGATATGGGGCCGAATTTTGCTTCATTATATATACACGGTGAACCAAAAGTAGGTGGACAGTTGGTTGAATACGGTTTGTGTTATATTATATTATAACTATGGTGTTCATTATAACTATGGTGTTTGTGTTTTATTATATTAAATATTATAACTAAATTTATTTAAATTTTATTTTGTATTATAGTATACAAAAAAATTAAATATGTATTCTCAAAATAAACGTTATCATTTACTGTCCACCTACATTTGGTTCACCCTATATATACACACGTTTTTCTTTACTCAGACGAAGAACTCCGGGAACACGACTCTGAGCACTGTATTTTATACCCCACGTGACGAAGATGGAGGGAAGATATTGGTATGTAAATCAGAATCGCCTGAAGTCGTTCACGTGCCTCTGACTGATCAATGGATTCTGGAAATATACTGTAAGTGATGATGATTAATGAAATCAGTAAGGACGGGCAGACAATGTCATAACGTTCAGGCCAGACTAATGCGGCCAATTGCTCCAACTCGTGGATTATTATTAACCAGCATTATCGGGATTCGAATCCACGACCTCAGTGTCTTCGCTTCGCTTAAATGCAAAGGGTGTTACCCACTGAACGGCGCTGGCGGTTGCAAGAAAGAAATAAAAAATGAATACTATCTTTTTCTACGAATGAATTACGGTTAACGAGGACATTATTCGAAGCTTCGTGATTTCATCATTTTTGTTTTACTTTCTTAATTTTAGTTGTTTAAAGGTACGTGTGTATTTATACTGTCTCGGACACTTTTCTTATTTATTATACTTGAAAACGTAAGTGTCATAATTCGCTTATTACTATATTTTTGAATACATACTGAATGATACATGTTTTTAGATATTGAATTTTAGAATCTTCACTAAGTAACACACACACACACACACACACACACACACACACACACACACACAACTTTGCATAAGTGACATTCATCACCGAATGCCAACGCATAAAAGCTGACTTATCATAAGCAACCAGCTTGTGCTTAGGCATTCTTCTCACGAGTCGCGTGCCTAGAATGCATTATCTCCCTTACAGATAGCTAGCGCATTGGTGGAATCGACCCATTTTCCGAGCTACCTAAGCTTGGGAAGAGTCAAAGGTTAAAAATCTAGCCAAAAACCTACGGTCTCACGACTGTAAAAACTCAATGACATTTTACTGGAGAAAATCCGTCTCCGAGAGTCTTTCTGTAAGATTTGAACGTTTACAATTCGAATTTCATTTCTCAGATGATTTGAATCTTAATCATTCAACCATTTCAAAGATTTTAAAACACAATTGTAAACTATTATACAAAACATAATAATTACAGAATTACATCATCACATTACATTATTACATTAAACCGTATTTCAGTTACATTTAGATTTGATGCAGACGAAAACTTTCAATAATTAATACTACTTATTTCATAACGAGTATCCCGATATCCATTTTCTCTGTTTCACGTTAAGGTTTTAAGGAAGACATTTCTACAAATCAGACCCGCCCCCGCCCCCACCATACGGATTATTCACATAATTTCTTATTTCAGTAAATTTTATTTATTTATGATATAATAATACTTTACAGATTTCATTACAGTTTCTACCCAATACCATTAATAACCTTCTAGAAATATTGGCAATAAATTCATTACATTTTATCGAAAAGTGCTTACGCCTTGTTTCTTACATTTTCTTTATCTTCTAAGTTAGAGAATGGTTATTTAGGCCAAACTCGTCTATCTTTTCCTATGATACTGCACAATATAAAATAGCAAATTTTATATATATATATATATATATATATATATATATATACACACAGTGCTTAATTTGTAAATGAAAAAGAAGTGGAACGCAGGTGAAGCCCTCACAGTTAGGGGGTCTGGGGGAGCGCTGTAAGCTCCCCCAGCGGGGTCCGGGGCGGCGCCCCGGAAACCAACGCATTTTAAGCGCTTTTTCTGCGAAAACTGCGCAACATGCAAGTGAAAGTTCTTCGAATACAGTATTATTTTAAAGAAAAAGTTAGACTGTGATTGCAACATCTAAGTGAAATGTTATTTCATCTAAGTGAAACAAATATTATATGTATTTGAAACAAAATGAAATTGCTTTACTTACATGCTATTGCTATATATAGGAAGTTGATAGAATAATCAAATTAATTTCTACACACACTCTAAACTTCTTTCTGCTTGATCGACCAGTTTTCGCTTTCTACTGTCTGTATTTCGTTGGATTTTAAATTACGAAATTACGTTGCTGACCTTTTTATGAAAATAAAAACCTTTTTTTTTAATTAGGTTTTAAAATAAAAGTACCGGAACGGCGTTCCGGAGCGTTCCGTCACAAATTAAGCACTATATATATATATATATATATATATATATATATATATATATAAAGTATATTTGTAAAAACATGATACACACACACACACACCTGATACTGTGATGTCATACTAAAGGAAAAACTAAAAGTTTTTCAGCATTTATTTTATAATGAAATATAAATTCAAACATAATGAAATATTTGGCTCGTTTCCCGTAGACCTTTTGACATTCCATCACGCAAATGTGGACAAACTTTGAGATTTATTTTTTGGGGACTTTTTTATTTTTCAGATTTTCACAATTTTAATGTTGTTTTTAAAACCTGTTTTTAAACCTCAATTAGTGATTAACCTCGACTGCACGCTGATTGTTTTTACAGTAATTAACATCCATTCCAATTGAGATTTAAAATTTGGATTTTTATTTTAAATTAACATTTTTTTTTCAATAATAATTGCGTTTTTTTAAATCGTGTCTTTTCCCATTTGCTTAATTGATTTTGGGTATATATTAATTGTATTAAGTAACATTTTATTTTTTTTTATTTTCTGAACTAACTTACGTTTTAAAATAATAATTTATATTTTTACATACATAAATATATTAACAGAATTTCGTTTCACGATGGATTGGGGTGAGAAGTGAGAAATAATTCCGAGCGAAAGACAGGAGGTAGTGAAGAAGAGAAAAGGTAGTGACTAAGTCGCGCGCATATCCATTCACACCACACCTAAATTCCACACCTAAGCGCCCCTTCATTGGTAGCGCTCCCAGGATTAATACTTTGAACATAAAATCTTGAAGGAAATTACATTATTCGTTTTAAAAATTCTAAATTATATTTTTTACCAGTAATTGTCCGGTTAATTGGTATTGCATTATTTCCATTCATTTTATTAATTACTTCTTCAAATTTAGATACTCCAAGAGTCAACTTGACAATGGAGCCTGAAGATGATATTGAGGAGGGAGACAATGTCACCTTGAAGTGTGACGCTACATCGAACCCCAAACCGATGAATATTACTTGGTTCCACAAAGTAAGTGACAAAACATGAGAAATATAATATTTTTCATTAACTTTGGGATTAAACAAATACAGTTTCGGAAAAAAGTACCCCTAAAAAAACGAAAAAAAAAAGAGTGAGTTTCGTCTTTGAGTTTTTATTATGGTACCAAAATGTAATGAAATATCGAAAGCCAAGAGAATATTACTAACTAGTAATTTTTTGTCTTTGAGAAACCTCGTTTTTAGGCGAACTTTTTTCTGAAACAGTACGATTTAAAAATTATTACAGTTGAGGTAAAAGTCACAAAAGCGTGAAAACTTTTCCTACAAAATAATAGTTAAAAAAATAAAAAAATCTCAAAAATTATCATGACATAATTTTGGTTTCAAAAAATATTTTTGGTTTGTTTGAAATTATTTAAATTCAGATTTTAATATTGAATTTTAACATTTTATCTTTCTTGAATAAATTTAATAAATTTTAAAAATAAAATTATTTTTATAAAATTTACCTCATAACTGAGATTAGTTTTAAAATATAAAAGCACCAGGTCATATATATATGTATATATATATATATATATCAGTGATGTTGTCGAGACCGCCATGGCCGAGACCGAGATCGAAACCGAGACCAAAGCACCCGAGACTGAGACTAAAACCGAGAATATATGCAATGTTTGCATATATGTATTTAGTAATGTGTAATGCCTAATTCCGAAGCTCTGTATTTCGCATTCAGGAATAAAGATCCTAAAGAGGTTATCAAGTGACATCAGCAGTTAACTGCCTACTTAAGCAAGAGAAGTGTTTGTTGCAATTGACGAACATCACAGTGATGTAGTCGACACCACCATGGGACCGAGACCAGAAAAAAGTCTCGAGACGAGTCCTACATCACTGATATATATATATTATATATATATATATATATATATATATATATATATATATATACGTATATATATATATATATGTGTGTGTGTGTGTGTGTCTTAGAGCTTTAGGAATATGCTCATGAAATGAGAATAATGACTGTTTCCTAATCGAAATACTTCATTATATGCTTAGATGTTCTTAATTATATGAAGCTCTGGAAGCTCCTTTCACTGACGTCTGCAATTATAAGATTACAAAATAAAGGAAACATAGCTGTGAATTCGATGTAGATGGAGGATTGAGATGCAGATTCGATTTGCAGGAAAATTGCCTTCGAAAGCGTGTTCATGTTTTATGTAATTTTATTTTTAGCTGCAATAAGATATAGAATTCCTTAGTTTTTCATATATATATATATATATATATATATACACACATACATATATGAGAGAGAGAGACCGAACTTTATTCAGAAAAAGAATACAATTTGCCTAAAACCTAAATTTTAGAATATTTTCATTATTTTCTGTACATTTTAAACATCTGATTTGGCGTTAATATATTCACAGGATTTTAATCTGAATATATCACTGGAAACATGGAAGCTTTTTAGGCATAATTAATAGAATTCATTTTCTTATTACTCAAGTAATAATAATAGTAATAATAATAATAATAATAAAAATAAACGAAAGGTAAAAATTTACGAAACAATTTTAAATAAAATAATCAATTGTCGATTTAGTGGAAGATAGTTGTTGCCTAATGAACAAAAAATTAGGATAAATTGTGAAATTAAAAGTGCTTAATGAACTTAGCATATTTTAGATAGTTAATTATAAAATGGAACATGATTACTATGGTAATAAGGGCAGTACTGAACTCATACATCGTAGAAGCTAATGAAGTGCTTCTTTAGTGATCTTCGAAGTACATTTAGTGATGAAGCCTCTCTGATATTTACAGGTATTGCATTCCATATATCTGCTCCTTTGAAAGAGAGTGCATTTCCTGTAGTTTTCATTGTTTGTTTTAAAACATTTAGGTCTTTAAAACAGTGAGGAAGTGTGACTTTATCATCATTATTTGCGAGGGTTCCCAGACATTTTTTATGAATGATTTCCAAAGGATATTTTATATATTTCTTTGAGCTACCCCATGGTGTAATGCAATAGATAAATGTGGTTGGCTGAAGTAATAATATAGGGTAAGGAGTGTGTTTTGAGGAAGGGTCTGTTTTAGTTTAAATATTATGAAAATCTTGATATTTTGGATTTGATATGTTGTACATGACTTCTGAAATTAAATGCCAAACACTTTGATTTCATTCACCGTTGTAAGAGTAGTATTCCCAATTTTTATTTGATAAGATTTATGCGTGTTGTGATAATAATTTGAGAAAA
Source organism: Bathynomus jamesi (assembly GCA_023014485.1). NCBI lineage: Eukaryota > Metazoa > Arthropoda > Malacostraca > Isopoda > Cirolanidae > Bathynomus > Bathynomus jamesi. The sequence continues at coordinate 108,090 of JAJOZX010000276.1, read as the reverse complement.
TGACTGTCAGGTTCAGTGAAAGTTTGTTCGCACGCATCCATTTATAAACATGGTTTAATTGCCTATTCGTTTCATTTATCATTAATTATGATGGGAAGAAGTAAGTGTGGTGTGATTTGCATATTGTACGCAATTTAAGGTGGTTGAAAGATGAAAATCGTTGACGTGAATTAGAAATAGTAATGTCCCAAGAATAGATTCTTGTGGAACCTCCATTAATTAGCATCGCTTTATGGGATAAATTATCTTTCAATATGATGTATTGATGATGACTTGTTAGATGCGATTTAATTTCAACACTAAACTGTACTTGAGAACGTTTGCCACTAAAATAGTCATTATTCCGGTACTAACATGAAAGTAACGTGTTAAAAATTGGTGAAAAACTAACAGAATTTATTTATATAATATTACCCAGTGAAAGTTTTAATAGAAAAATATGGCAGCACTCATAAAATATAGTGTTTACAGCATTACACTATACTGTAGGTTTGACTTCTATTACAACATTACATTTATTTTCATACGACGACGACTCCTTTCACAAAGATAGATTAATATCTTCTGAGCCTAAAAAACATTAAAAATTATATCCTGTGATTGGTCAACAAGTTAAATGATTCTGTTTCATCATTATATTACGGAAGAAGCCAATTGATGAAGACGTTTAGTTTAAGATAAAATATTAATATCTCATTAAAGATGAACATTTGATGTATATCTATAGAAAATAGATAGCATGTTTATGACATGCGTAATTCTTATGAACTTTAATTTAGCAAACATTTTGAATTAAAAGATGGAAGAGGGCTCATAAATGTTACGATTTGATGGACGGATAGACAGACGGCTGGTTTTGAAGTTCTCTCTAACATTTTGTTCTAGTAGGGAATATTAATGAAAAGTTATATTTTTTAATAGTATTTAAGCGTGATCTCTCTCTCTCTCTCTCTCTCTCTCCTCTCTCTCTCTCTCCTTTCAGAAAGCCTTTGATAAGGTACCTCACCGCCGGCTAATGGCGAAAGTCCGCGCGCTGGGTATCGGTGGGGAAGTAGGTAGGTGGATTGAAAACTGGCTGAAGAATAGGCGGCAGAGGGTTGTAATTAAAGGGGTTAGTTCGGGTTGGGCCTCGGTCACTAGTGGGGTTTTTCAGGGTTCCGTTTTGGGGCCACTGTTGTTTATCATTTACATAAATGATATCGACGGTGGCATCGTCAGTCGGATCGCCAAATTCGCTGATGACACCAAGCTGGGGGGGCCAGTGTTGGGACGCTCGAAGCGATCGAGCAACTGCGTGCGAACCTAGGTAGGATAGCAGAGTGGTCCGAAAAATGGCAAATGCCGTTTAACTTGGGTAAATGCAAGGTGATGCACATTGGCTACGCCAATCCCAAGTCGGACTACTCGATGTTGTGGAGTAATATCGAAGCGACTGATTTGGAAAAGGACCTGGATGTGCTAATTAGCAGCGACCTTAAGTTTACGAAACATTGCGTAGAGGTGGAAAAGAAAGCCCAGAAGCTGTTGGGTTATATCAAGAGGCAATTTCAGTTTCGGAACAAGGAGATTGTGCTCTCTCTGTACAATTCCCTGGTTCGGCCGCACCTGGAGTATGCTGTGCAGTTCTGGTCGCCCACCCTCAGGAAAGATATTGAGAGGCCGGAGCGTGTGCAGGCGAGGGCCACAAAGTTAATCCCTTCCGTTAGGCATATGGGCTACAATCGACGCTTACGCGCCCTGGACTTGTTTTCGCTGGAAACTCGGAGGCTGCGCGGTCAACTCATCGAGGTTTTCAAGCTCTTACACGGGTTCAACGATGTCGATTTTAGAAGCATGTTTAGTTTAAATGATAACCCAACTCGCAACAATGGTTGGAAGTTGGATTTGAAACGGTTTAGGACTAGTGTGTGTGGGAATTACTTTACGTATAAGATTTGTGACACGTGGAACAGTTTACCTTCAGAAGTTGTGAACAGTTCCTCTGTGGATCATTTCAAGAAAAGGTTAGACCAAATCTTGGACACTATTTGAGTGTGTAGAAAATTTTCCCTCGCACCCGTTTCCATTGGTACCTCCTCGGTATGGGCCGCAAGACCTTTTGAGGTACTTCTTTTCTTTTTCCTTGTATCTCTCTCTCTCGATGGGGAAGTAGGTAGCTTGATTGGAAACTGGCTGAAGAATAGGCGGCAGAGGAGTGTAATTAAAGGGGCTACCTCGGGTTGGGCCTCGGTTACTAGCGGGGTTCCTCAGGGTTCTGTTTTGGGGCCACTGTTGCTTATCACTTACATAAATGATATCGACGCTAGCATCGTCAGTAGGATCGTCAAATTCGGATGACACCAAGCTTGGGGCCAATGTTGGAACGCCCGTAGCGATCGAGCAACTGCGTGCGGACCTACGTAGGATAAGAGAGTGGTCCAAAAAATGGCAAATGCTGTTTAACTTGGGTAAGTGTAAGGTGATGCACATTGGCTACGCCAATCCCAAGTCGGACTACTACATGTTGGGGAGTAATATTGAGGCCACTGATTTGGAAAAGGACTTGGGTGTGCTAATTAATAGCAACCTTAAGTTTACGAAACAGTGCTTAGAGGTGGAAAAGAAAGCCCAGAAGCTGTTGGGTTATATGAAGAAGCAATTTCGATTTCGGAACAAGGAGATTGTGCTCTCTCTGTACAATTCCCTGCTTCGGCAGCACCTAGAGTATGCTGTGCAGCTGGTCGCCCACCCTCAGGAAAGATGTTTAGTTTAAATGATAACTCAAATTGCAACAATGGATGGAAGTTGGATTTGAAACGGTTTAGCACTAGTGTGTGTGAGAATTACTTTACCTATAAGATCTGTGACACGCGGAACAAGCTACCTTCAGAAGTTGTGAGTAGTTCCTCTGTGGATCAGTTCAAGAAAAGGTTAGACCGAATTTTGCACACTATTTGAGGGTGTAGGAATTTTTCCCTGGCACCCGTTGCCATTGGTACCTCCTCGGTATGGGCCGCAAGGCCTTTTGAGGTACTTCTTTTCCTTGTAACTCCTTGTAACTCTCTCTCTCTCTAAATAAACATTATTATTTGAGATGCAAAATTAACATCTTTGCAAGAATCATTTCACCCAAGTACACAGTTCTCTGGTCAAAACAATAACAAAAATCGGTGATTACACTGGCCAACAAAATGAAACACTTTTTTCTCATCACAAACATGATCACACTTTTCTTAATGCATTTTTCGCGCTGATTCCGAATCTGTTTTTTTTTTTTTCTCGCACGTATAGTTATATAGATACACTGGTTTTGATATTTTTAAGTTTTTGATATTGCTATAAGAAAATTTATGGATGTATAGATCACACTTAGGAATGCTAAACAACAAATACATCATATACCTTATTCAATGTACTTATAAATAAAGAATATATACATTATTTTATTAAAAGCGCTGTGAGTGTGATTTCCTTTTGTAAATTTGGCCTGGATTGTCACGATACAGCATCCAACAATGGTCCGCCATCATGCTTTCATTCCAATATCCTTGGTAGCGCTTCTCCATCATCTGAATATCTTGATGGAAGCGCTCTCCTTGCTCGTCACTCACTGCACCAAGGTTTTCAGGAAAGAAATCTAAGTGGGAATGCAGGAAGTGAATTTTTAACGACATTCGACACTCCATTTCTTTGAAGGCATCAAGGAGGTTCTTGACTCCATCCTTATACGCAGGTGACTTGTTTCTTCCAAGAAAGTTTTCACATATCCATTTGAACGCCAGCCAAGCCTTCAATTCCAGCGGACTTAGGACTTTTTCAAATTCAGTGTCATTCAAAACCTCCCTTATTTGTGGCCCAACAAAAATTCCTTCCTTCAATTTTGCTGCAGTAACCTTCGGAAATTTCCTTGAAAGGTATTGGAACCCTTCAGAATTGACTTTACCCATTGCTTTAACAAAATCTTCATTAAACCAAGTTTAATGTGAAGAGGTGGCAGATAGATCTTTTGGGGATCCACTAAAGGGACAGACTGGACATTGCTTATCCCTGGGACATATGTATACCTAAGTGGCCAGTCACTTTTGGTGTAATGTTCTATAGTGGCGCGACTGTCCCACAGGCAAAGGAAACAACAAAATTTTGTGAATCCTGACTGCATACTCATAAGCATTCCTATAACTTTTAGATCTCGACAAACATTCCATTGATGACTGTCGTATTTGATTGCCTTAAGTAGTATATCCATATTGTCATATGTCTCTTTTAGATGGACGGAATGGGCAATGGGGATGGATGGCATTATATTACCATTATGCAAAAGAACTGCTTTCAGGCTTCTCTCCGACGAATCAATAAAGAGGCGCCACTCAGATGCCACATACGTCTGAGATATGACTGTAAATAGTCCATTGATGTCATGGCAATAACAGAGAGGACCGTCTACTGAAAAGAATGCTGTTAATTCAAAATTCCGCTTTCGGTAGTAACTAATACGAACATTGTTCTCAAGTAAATTGTTCTCCTTTAGTCTTGAGGCGAGAAGCTCTGATTTCTCTTTAGACAGCGATAAGTCTCTAACAAGATCATTCAACTGTCCTTGGGTTAACTTTTTAGGCTCTAAATGTCTACCTTCAAAAGTGTACTCTGGTTCTGTAGATGATCCGGAAACGCCAGTTGCACCTTCATCACTTTCCATGTCATCTATGATAGAATCTAGCCTATCACTTGGGGGAATTGGAATGGGCAATGTTTCATCATGTTTTACTGGTCTACGTGCTGAATCCAAGTTTGGATATACAATCTGGTGTTTGTTCTTGGCAGAAAACCCATTAAGTTCACACTACAAAAATAACAGTCTTCATGATGATCTTTCGGCTCCCTCCATATCATGGTATGGCAAATGGCATTAAAGCTTTCTTTTTGTTAAGCCAATCACGTAATCCATTTGAACAGCCAGAACAGATTTGATGTGGCGCCCATGGTTTATCTTGGTCACCTAGATGGCAACCAAAGTATAGCTTGTATTTTCTTAATGTCGGTTGTAATACTTCGTCGCTGTGTTTTAGTTGTCAACTGGCCGCATACGAAACAGAACTTGTCGGGGTCATTCTTATATTGTCGAGGCATGTTGACTGACCTGAGCAAACTATAAATTCAAAAAAAATGTACACCAACTTGACACAACAAGTTCTTGGACTAGACTGATCTTTTGACATACAAAGCACGGCGTTGTTGCCTGAATCACAATGCTGCTAGACGTAAAAGCTCACACCTGAAATACATAAGATGTATAATTAAGATAATTGAAATAAATAAGATGAATAAACTAAAAAAAAACAATAAAATAAACACAATCAAATGTTGAAATATTAGTATTTTGCCTATTTAAAATGGTTAAATCTGTGTAGTTATATATATGCCTTCATCTTGAAAACTATACGTGCTAGAAAAAATCTGAATGCAGTTTTGGAATCAGCGTGAAAAATGCTATCCAGCCACCACAAATTGTACTCCGATGAAAAATCTTTGTTGACCAGTGTTATTGCAATAAAATGTCCCTCCGTCGATTCGTCTACAAATCTTTTGATTTTTCAAAGAAATGTGGGACATATTTAGTATTGGAGATCACACATCTGTCCTACTATCGAAGAATATTTATCACAATCATTTCTTTTGGTTTATTAATATTAAGTTTGTGTCATTGTTTGGTATCTGAATGTTCATATATACATGTGCTGGTTTTATTTCTGATGTGTTTGTGTGTTCGAGGAGGAGAAGGGTATTCGAACAGGTCTCCCAGAGTATTGTGTGTGTGTGTTTCTGCGTGTGTGTGTGCGCACAACAACTGGGCATAAGTGAGGTCGAGTATGGGATGATGATTCACCGATGAGGTGTGGTAATTTTTTTTTTGTGTGGTAACACTTTTGGTACCTCGGAACATCTAAAAATTGTATGCAAAAAATCTAGAAACAATTTTACTATCGGAAAAAGATACGTTGGTCTTGATTAATTTAAGTTAAGCTAAGTTAGGTTAGTTAAGGTTTGGTTGGGTTAGGTTAGATTATCGAGTACCTCGTTATTTAATGACAGAAACCACACTTCGAGCCGTCAATTGCGTCCGAAACATTTATCAGTAAGTGATTAGGTTAGGTTAAATTAATTAGTTTTTGAGATATATGGATTTAAAAAAGTCTCTACCTCGTTTATGGGGAGATGCGCGCGCGCAGACCACACACACACACACACACACACACACACGTGTGTGTGCGTGCGTGCGTGCGCCCATGTTTTCTTCTGTTGCAGTGTGCCACTGTGACTGTTCATTTAAGGTAATGATTCCCAAGCTTTTCTGGTTCAAGGTGTCGCAATGTCATTTGTTCTTCTTTCATGACACCCCGGAGGATTTTTGGCTTCCATTGTTGAACATACAGTTCAGCCTCCCTTCCCCCTAAAAAAGAAACGAGTAAAACGAAGGGAAATAAAAATAGGTCGATGTTGTTTTGAAAAAAGTTTTTTTTTAAACTAACCTAAAAAAAGAAGAAGCAAAAACACGTCGCATCACTATATATATATATATATATATATATATATATATATATATATATAACCCATAAAAATTCCCAAGCCTTGTCTTTCTATGTGAACATATTTCAAGTAATTTGACCCCGTTCTATCTTTTATGAAAGTGAGAGAAAACTACATAAATCAAAACAAACAATTTGCTCAAAACGAATGACCTTGGCTTTGAGAACTGCCAGCTTACCGCATTAACTAAAAAGCTACAATATTTCTAACAACAATAACGCAGTTTTTTGGCAACTGTATGTTTTTTTTTTTTTAATTCTTCATCATTTTAGAGAAAACCAATAAAAGAAAAAGTGGACAAGAGAATTCAAATTGAAGACAAATTCTTGATTCTTTCATCTGTGACAAGAAAGATGTCTGGCCTTTATTCATGCGTCGCGTCAAACAAAGTTGGTGATGGAAAGAGTGAGGGCCTTGTTCTACACGTTCAGTGTAAGTATTGGTCATTCACGACAAACTTCAATTTATTTTCATGTCCCTGAAATTGGTAAATAAAGGGGTTAGTTAATATTTCTAGCTTCATTTTGTAATTTTTATGATCTATTTAGCATTTTATATATATATATATACGAAAACCGAAGTAAAGTGTGCAACTCCAAGGAGAGTTCGTCCCCGCGTTTTAAGGCAACGTCCCGAGTACGACATCTTACCACTACACCATCCAGGAAACTAAAATTTTTTCTTTCAATTGTGGCTTTTGAGCGAAACTAGCATTATCTTGCGCTTTAGAAAATGCACTTCTTAACTCTCCAGTGAACTGTATAATAGAAAACTATAATAGAAAACTTGAAAGGAAATTTCATGGTTTCTTCAGTGGCGTAGTTGTAAGATGTGGCACTCGGGACGTTGCCTTGCGACGCGGGGATGAATACTTCTTGGTGTTGTACGCTTGGTTTCAGTCTTCGTATTAAAATGAATTTACGGTTCCTGTAGTTTTCTTGTATGTATATATATATATATATATATTAACGTACCCATATTTACTCAGCTGTTGTTTACCTGGATTAAATCATTTTAAATATGGAATACTTTTCATTTACTTCTTTTGTTACTATTCATGCATGACCTATATTTTGTATATACTACATATCACTCAACAGGAGGTAACAGAAGTAAAGTTAAATGTATTTTTACTGTATTTCTCAGATGCTCCTATCTGTCGTAAAAGTGGAGTCGAATTGGTGGGGGCGTTAATAGAGGAAGAAATCTCAGTCCGTTGCAAACTAAAAGCGTCCCCCAGCGTTACTTCGTTCCGGTGGCAGTTTAACAAGTCGGATGAAATTATCGACTTAGCTGAGAATAACTCGGTTCTCTCTTATTCCCCCCAAACCGCTCAAGATTATGGTAACCTCATGTGTTGGGGGACGAACGAATTAGGTGAGCAGAGAAATCCTTGCATTTTCGAGTTAGTTGAAGCTGGACTGCCAGAACCACCAAAGAATTGCACTTTCTTCACGAATTACACGTCGTCTTCGATATTCATAGAGTGTATCGGAGGGAATGACGGAGGTTTGCCTCAAAGTTTCATCGCTGAGGTGTTTGATACGTTATATGAAGTTCACACGATAAACGTTTCAGTCCCCGAGCCCTATTTCGCTATCGATAATCTGCCTTCTGGGAGGAATTTTCGTCTAACGATTTACGCCGTGAATGCGAAAGGAAAGTCTGAAGAACAGCTTCTACCAGCCAACACCGCTGTCTCGGCAAACAGGACGTTAAGTAAGTACAAATAATTTTATTCAAAACGACCTCATTCAACTATCTATATAACATAAACATTTCGAGTGTCTGTTTCTTCCTTAATTCTGCGAATTTATTTCATTATTTTCCTAGATTCTCCAAATTCGACGCATTCCTTTATTTAATTTAAAGAAAGAACTTGTTTGGGTTTTAAACAAAATGTTGAGCTGAAAATTATGAGGCCTACTTTTGTTAAAAATAAACTAAATAAATTATGTTATTCCAAAATAAATCTCGTTTGGATTAAACAAACGAGATTATATTTGTTTATTTGGAAATGAGCTTGACTTCATGTGGCAAATTTGAAAGTGATTAATTCAAAGTAAATATAATTTTACCTCTGTTTAATCTAAAAATTTATTTTGAAAGTTACATTATTTATGTAGTGTTCAGTTTCAACGAAATTTGGCCTTGTATATTTTGAACACAATAATACAGTGTTGGTCTAAAATTCAAACAAATTCATTGTTTAAATTAAATAAAGAATTTTTTGCGTGCACTTTAAACACACACACACACACACACACATATATATATATATATATATATATATATATAATATATATATATATATATACACAGGGTGATTACAAAAGAAGTATACAATTTAAAAAAATTATTGTAATCAAACTATTTGTGATACAAAAATAATAATAATGTGAATGGAAATAGTAACTCGCAAAGTGTTTTTGAGTTTATAGATTTTCAGTAGGATTTCCGTGGGTAACCCGGAAAAAAAACCGGATTCGTCAAGCATCCATTGACAGAGATATCTTACGGAAAGTGTTGGAAAAGTTTGAATATCGTTTGGACATTGCCAGGGTTACCCACCGAAATCATATTGAACGTCCATAAACTAAAAAAAAACTTTGCGAGTTACTGTTTTCCATCCACATTATTATTATTTTTGTATCACAAATAGTTTGATCACAATAAATTTTTGAAATTGTATACTTCTTTTGGAATCACCCTGTATATATATATATATATATATATATATATATATATATAAATAATTTTGTTTCCTGCATGTAAGCAGTTTGGTGAAGGAAAATCTATACTGTTATTAATAAATCTCTGGTTTGATACTATTTAATCGCTTATTGGTAAGTTATAATATAAGTTAAAATTACTTTATTACGTCAATTTACAGTATTCTCATCATGTTAATAATAGAGACAGAAACAAATTCATAACAACGCATTCACTCCGAGATCTTTTTGAAGACTTGGGAACTTATTGCCTCTTCTGTTACATCCTCATGAAATGTGTGCAGGATTATGATAGCCGTATATGTATAACTTCTAGGAACAGAGTGCCTATGTTCATAATTGCGTGAATGATTGAAATCTATTGTACAAATTGTTAATAAATTATCAATCTCATTCGAAATATTGAAGTTAAACCATATGTACAGTTTGTCGGGGGTGGGGGGAAGTTCTCCAAGAAACATGAGATTTTGTAAAAAAAATTCTCGAGATATTTTAATTTTTGGGGAGGGACAGTAATAAAATTTCAAGAACAAAACCTAGTCGTAAACAATTAGTAAATTTTTATGCTTTTAAAGAAATTGAATTTGTAGGCGAACTTTTTTCCGAAACTGTACCATTACACGCAAATAACTAAAATCTTTAGTCAAGGAAGCATGTTGGAAAAAAGAAACATTTTCACTTTTCATAACTTTTCTAAAATTTTTATTTGTTATTCCGTAAATACTTTTTTATGTTCTACACAGAGTTTTGTTATACAGGGTGTCCATAAATTATCATTTTATACTGGAGTTAAACTTTCGCTTATGACATTTTATACACTTTGTATATCATCTGAATAATTTGGAAGGGGGCAACACACGACAGTAACTGTCTGTCACATCCTTTTACGCAGTATGATGGATTGGTTAGAGTCGTCTTCTTAACGACACTGAACTTGGTGCTTGTGAATTACCCTCAGAGCAGATTTTTACGTGCCTGCATAACATTGTAATTTTTAAGAAGTGTTTGTATAAAATAATGCTTGGATTTAGTTTAAAAATTATGTAGAAAGTTTTCATAAAAATCATTTAATTTTTAAGTTAAATGAAAGACAGAAGACATAAAAAGGCACTTTCAAGTTCATAAAAAGAAATTGCTCTAATCTGCGAAACTATATATATATATATATATATAGGGCACCCGTTAACTCGGTGGTGACGGTGGGGGGGGGGGGTGAAACTCTGAGCGGTGTGTCGATTGTTCGTTCCGGACCGCTGGGATCGGGTGGAGTTGAATTAACTGCTTATTCTCTTTCTGCTCTGGCTCAGGTGGTGACCTTTGGGACACACTCACCCCAACGCAGTGGGGACACTAGTTTCTTGAATGTTACTTTTTAATTTCATTGGTTATTGTAAACTATAATTTAATAGGCTGCAGAGCTAATTAATAAAGTTATTAGTTTACGGGTGTCACCAAATTTATTTCTACCAACAGTTAAGAAAAAGGATAAGCTGCGCCGGTTTTCCTTTTTGTTACAATAACAGATCAATGTTCACAAAAGATAACAAAAACGAATTAATGCAAGGCTCATGCGATACGTTAAATACATACAATTGCTTAAAAAATTACAAATGATTGAATTGCTGGAGTTAAATGTCAATGTCGCAATAGCGTAAACTTCGAAATGACTCGTTTACAAAGATGCGCGAAAGTATCGGAGGCGTAAAAAGTAGCTGAAGGCACTGCGTTGTGCTTTGCTTTGACTTCGCGGATGCAGGGAGGCGTCGCCGTAGGAAAACTTTGCCAAATAATCCATCGTACGGCGACTTAGAACGGGTGAGAACGAGTACACTGGCGGAGGCGTTGACGAAATAGTGACGCCGTACATGGCAAGGCTCACTTAATAAAGCGGCGGGAGTACCTGTGGCCCTTGATGTCCGGCTGAGAGGTTTTCAGTCCTATTGCTTGGTATGGTTCCGAACCTGGTTTCGTTGACGTGGTTGATGACCTACCATCTGTTGCGATTGCGGGGAAAAAGTCTTCATGATGTGTAAAAAGGTAGAAACCTGTTCTTGAAACCGCGCAACTGTAAATAAGCCACTAAAAAGCGGGGGAGGAAACGCGTGACAATTTTCAGCAAAAACTACAGTAAACTTACATTATATACAATGCTTTTCAAGGCTAAAAATTCTTTCTCTAGAAAAAAGCAATTGAACAAATCAAGCTTTTGACACGAACCCTCAACTTATAAGCGTTCATTTTGTTAGTGTTTTTTCTTTTTCTTTTCATAAAGGGTGTCAGAAGAGTTTCAACCCAATGGGAGTTATATTAATCAGTTAATTAATTACATTACATGAACGTCCTTTGAAGTGACTGGGAGACATTTTGAACATTTGTGATAGGGTTCCATCAATAAATGTATTTCCATCAGGTAAAGAGTTTCAGCGTATTTCTTACTGAGTAGAAACTTTTCGGACACCCGTATGTGTTTTGTTTCATATATATTTCATGTATATACGAGGGTTGTTCAAAAAGTGAGTTTACAAGGTGTTTTGAAGAAACTGTTGTATCACAAGGCAAGTAATTATTACAAGTATTTCAACAACAACTTATTACTACTTTTCTACATAATCACCAAACAGATCCAAACATTTGTCGTAGCGTGGGACAAGCTTTCCGATGCCGGTCGAGTAAAATGTAGGGTCCTTTGTTTTTAACCACTTTCGTACGGCCGCTTCTGCATCAGAATCGTTTTGAAAATGTTTACCTCCGAGCAGGGTCACCGAGAGGGCGGGGAAACCAGGTTAAATCCCGGGGGTCCGGACCTCTCTGGGGCCCGGAAAGAGGGGGGATAAAATCTAAAAATATTAATAAAGCAATTGATTAAATAACAGAGAGGAAATATAATTAATGAACATACATTTTATAGAGATTATCATAGTCAAACTGAAACAGATAAAATATTATCCGCGGTCCACCAATGCCCAAGACCAACTGACAGATTTGGGAATCATTGTAATTGAAAGCCAGTTAGCCCGTACTCTAAATTTCATGAGAATCATTTATCACTTTGCTAGAGAGAAGGCAAAGAAAGTACACTTCTAATTATGAAATCTTGCAGTAAACAATTGCCTTGCCTGCATGGACTGGTATTGCATTTGTAAATTGTACGGTGATAGAATTAATATAATTGATTCGAAAAATAAAATGGTAATTTTCTTCCGAGTTGTTTATTCATACTGTATGTTTTAAATAGTGACTTGAACATATAATCAGTTTGCTTGTTATGTACACAAAAAAAATTCATAATAAAATACTGAGTAAACAGTGGGGGGGGGCGATATACCAATCCTTTCCTGGGGCTCGTGGCAGCTCTCGCCGGCCATGCCTCAGAGGTGTTCCTTTAGGGCTGGAAACAAATGGAAGTCGCTTGGTGCAAGGTCAGGACTATGGGGCAATGATCCATGACTTCCCAGTTGGACGATTCCAAAAGTTGGCGTGTTTGATTCGCAGGGTGAGGGCATGCATTGTCATGCAAAAACACCACACCTGCAGTAAGCAACCCGGGACGTTTTCTTCTGATAGCCGTGCGGAGTCGCTGTAAAGTTTCACAATAAGACGTGACATTTATTGTTGTCCCTTTTTGCCTTGATGGTCCCCAAAAAATCGTTGCTATCAACTTACCAGCTGATGGTGCAATCTTGAACTTTTTGGTTCGTGGTGATAAACATCGTTGCCACATATGCCTAACAAAATATTGTACTACCAACAGCATTATTGTACTATGCATAATACATTAGTAATAAACCTTGTAAACTTACTTTTTGAACAACCCTTGTATATGTGGTAAAGCAAAATTTCGGCTCCAAGTGGAATATCTCTCTAGTAAATTGTCAAACTGCAAACCTTGCAGCTGTGTACATATATGCCACGTCTCTTACATAGATTCTTACACTATAATTACTGTTACGTGTAACTTCTACATAGCATATCCATAATTTTTTGTCACTGATTTTGGCGTAACTCACGTAATTTTCCACCTTGACGTTGCGCTAATTTATGTTGTCAGTAACTGTCACCTAATTTTTACGTATGTGACTTTTTCGTGACAAATATGTACTTCAAATAAGTTATATTTTCGCAGAAAAATTGAAACAGAAACCGGTGAATAAAATATTTAGAATCACCTGAAGATCAAGGCCCCCATGTATTATTTTTTTGCTTTACACTACCAAATATAATAATAAATTAAATTGAATGCCCGGGTAGGTCAACTGTACGCCCTTGACGATTGATTAAGTTAAGTCGTGATATTTTCGTTAGTTTTAACGAAGATATCATTTGATAATTGAGGCTGGGGGCCCTGATCTTCAGGTGATCCAATATTTATTATATAATTAGGATCAAATGTAGAATTCGGACCCCAGCCTTCTTTAGTTAGCTTTATAAGGCTAACTAGCGAAAATATCACGACCTAACCTAACCAATCGTTAGGTTAACTGTACGCCCTTGACGATTGGTTAGGTTAGGTCATGATATTTTCGTTAGTTAGCCTTATAAAGCTAACTAAAGAAGGCTGGGGTCCGAATTCTACATTTGATCCTATAATTATATTGGATATGAATAATACTTAAAAATAAATTAAAAGTATAAATAAACACGAAAGAAAATTAGGTGCTGTAAAATTAATGTTTTAAGTTACGACATTTCTGGACACATTTTTATTCCACTTTTTGAAATACGTTCGAGGTCGAGGGAGATACGTTGTGGCCACGTTGCAACACCTCACCTCTTCTGGTTAGATCTGCGAGGTTAAGCGACATTGGATTTGGTCACTCGTTGGATGGGTCACCGTCCTCCGCGTTCGGATGATGTAGCGACCCGTGGTTCGAAACTTGAGTGAAATTGTAGGGTCCCCCATCACGTGACCTTTACCATTACGGAGGAGGTTAATTAAACAACCCAAAGCATCATTATAATTAACACGTTCGAGTCTACATGTTTCTCCCGCCATTTATTTCTGACCATTTTTAGATATAAAACACGTTTGATACAATGTTGTAATATGACTTACGAGTGATTTAATGTAAATGAAAAAAAATACACTTTCGGAACTTTATTGATGAAACTGGAAAATATTTCACCGTAAAATTAAAAGGTTTTTTTTTGGCCACCAAATTACGATGTAGTTCTCCCTTTTTCCTTTATCTTGAAATTTAATTTCGTTCATTAGAAGCGTAATATTTTCTTGTGATATCAACAAATTAACTACACCATAATTTGGTGGCGGAGATAACCATTTTAATGTTGGGAATATTTTCTTTTACGTTTTATGGAGTTGTTGGGAAGAAAACCTCGAAATATTTATCGGAAACAAGTTTATATTTCGAAATTTAACAATATTTAACGATAAAACATTTCCAAATTTATATTAATTGAAATTATAATTTATAAATAATCACGAGTTCAGTACGTATTTATCACATTAGATATAATTTGTTCGATTATATTATTTTACGTGCAAAATTAATAATAACAACAGTTTGTAGTACTAAATAACTAATTATGATTTAAGTTATTATTAACTTTAAATTAATGTTTAAAGAGCATTTATCTTGGTCACCTCTCTTCGTAAGCTAAATATGTATTGAATATTCAGAAATACTCTTTAAACATTATTTTAAGCGATTCATTAATTAATTTGTCTTACCCGAGACAGTTTATTGAAATTCGGAGGTTAAACACGTTAATAATTACATTTAATGGCAAAATATAACATCAAAATAGATGTAGTTACTTTATTTTAATTAGAAGCTCAGTTTTATAATATGCTATAATATGCATATTAGGTATTATGCGAGATATGGGACTTTCTTCATAGGTCAGATTTACTTCGAAGAATGTTTAACACATTACGCCTAAGTTACGCACTTAAGAGGAAAAAGTTGGGAAATAGTTACGGAAGGAAACAGCGGATAAGGGTCATAATTTTTAACAAGCCGTAGTAGTAGTTACGAAACGAAATAGCGGATAAGGATTTAACTTTTGTTGAAACTGAAACAGTTACGTTAATGTTGCGTATCGATTTCAGTGTTAAATAAAGATAAGATTAAAATGCGTAATTAATGCGCAACCTAAATGTCAAATTTATTTTCCGAGTGCTCATTTTTAGTTCCTCAAGGGTGCGCGGCTGTTACTCGTAAAGCCAGATGTTCGAGGACCCCACAAATAAACTCCAGCGTCGAGAGAAGTGCACCAACATGTTCGTTCATAATTTTTGTAAAAGATTTAATACATGTAAATGGTTGAATACATTTAAACTCCTGAATCAATAAATATCCCACATGGGGACGGACTTTCTGCTTGATCACACACACACACACACACACACATATATATATATATATATATATATATATATATACAAACACATAAATTTTTTCTTTTTGTGCATGTAAAATATCTAAACAATAGAAGCTTAATACAGGCCACTATGCAAAAGTCTATCAATTCTGCTGTTCATTCTATCATTCTAAATAGCATTTCTGTGTCGCGTAGATAAAAAATAGGCAAAGTTTAAATTTAGTACAAAGCTCTCTCAATGGAAAGGGAGTTTATGTGAACCAGATAGGAAGCAAAGCAACTTTGAAATAAACAAAGTATTAAAAATAAAAATGAATTCATACAATATTGGCCATTTATTTTAAATGGAGTTAAAATGGAGTTATATATATATATATATATATATATATATATATATATATATATATATATATGTGTGTGTGTGTGTGTGTGTGTGTGTGAGTATAATATAATCCTACTCTATTTTTACGAAGTTGACGTCTGGTAAATTATTTGGGTGAATTGTTCGCTTTACTGCCGTTTCATGGCCGGAAGAGCGCATGAAACGGGGTCCTAAACTACATCGTCCGATGGCGTTTTATCAGCGAGTTAGCTGTACGTCTCGACCCGGTGGGAAGACCCGAAGCTTCGTTTTACTTGAACTCACTCACTCTCCGCTTCAGGAGTTACTATTAGAGCGAGTCGCTGGCTTTGCTTTGGCACATAAGTTAGCGTACCTGCTATTTACTGCTATTTATCTAAGCGAGAAGTTGGTCTTCTATTCAGACAAAGTTCGTAACTCTCGTTTGCCGGAAGGTCAACAACGATAGTGGAGGAGAGGCAGTTGTACATCTTACCAGTTCTGTTTGAATATTTCATGCGGTTACCTCCTATATAATATGCGTCATGTCTTTCAGCAGAGAATCTTGTACTTCTTCTGTTTTCTTTTCCTTATTGTTTTGGTTAGGTTTCATTCTCTTCATATATATATATATATTATATATATATATATATATATATATATATATATATATATATACAGGGTGGCCCATAAGTTCCAATCGGTTATAATTAAAGCGGAAATCCATCTAGCAGAGCTCACACTGCCGTAATCGATTACTAAGGAAAGAATATTTGTCGAGATGGTTATGTAATAAACAATAAATATTTCTAAACTTATTATAAACATTTTACTTTGCTTAATTTTTGTATTTTCGCTTTAATTTTAACAGATTGGGAATGATGGGCCACCCTGTATATATATTTATATCGCAAATTTTAAATAGTTTAAAATACCGAAAAGTTAGTATATTTTCCTCATTTTAATACTACACTATAAAGTTTAATTGATTCATACACACAACCGATATTTAACATTATTCAACATTTAACTGATATATATATATATATATATATATATATATGAGAGAGAGAGAGAGAGAGAGAGAGAGAGTCATAAATGTCAGAGTTGGACGAAACATTTGTGTAAACTTTTTTCCGTGACCATTTTTTACCCAATAGGTCGAACAGGTTTCACTTTCCCTTTTGTTAAAGTAGGGGGAGGGGGTTATATAAGAAAGTTCAGAGAAAGCGGGTTTTTTACTGTATACAATGATTATTTTTTTCGGATTTCACCCGCGTTAGATTTTAATTAAAAAAACTCGAAGTCAAATAAGTCGTCTTTTACGCTTCCTCAGAATTTACACACCCTCTCATTTTAGGTTAGGTTAGATTAACCTGAGTTAACCTAACCTAACCTCAAAAAGTAGGTCGTACAAGAAAATTCGACTTATTTACAAAGTTCCACCTAATTGGTAAAAAATGCGGCTTACTATTGACGCTACTTGGGAATTTAGGCATATGACATTGAAACATTATTTAGGTCGGGGGAAGACGACAATATAAAGTTCAGCCAAGAAAAATTCTAGCTTATAAAATATGGTAACAACAAGGTGCTACAGAATAAAGGGTACAAAATACTGCAAGCCAAACAAATAACCCCAAACCGACAAGTCAAAGATCTTGGAGTAGTAATGTCATCGGATGCAGCATTTAGAGAACGCTGTAACATTAAAATCACAACAGCTAGAAAAATAATAAGAATATTTGAAGGAGTTTCCACAGCAGAAAAGCAAAGCTCATATTAATAATATGAAAGAGTTTAGTCCTACCAGTAATTGAGTATTGCTGAAGCTCATACAGGAAACGCGACATTGAAAGCGTAGAAGCCACACAAACGACTTTTACGTCAAAGACAGAGGAAACGAAAGAGGAAGACTATTAATGGTCACGACTACAATCCCGAAAACTCTATACTCCTCGAAAGAAGTGAGCGATACGCAATAATATGCGTATGAAAAATACTCAAAGGATATGTCCCAAATTTAGAAATAAAATAGTAAGGACGGCCGCGCGCAGGATCGTCTCGCGACTCACGACTTCGATCGTGACGATTCGAGTCGGGTGTGATTTT
>JAJOZX010000276.1:27500-85000 GCA_023014485.1 Bathynomus jamesi | reverse complement strand
AAAGTTGATTCGTACTGAGCTCTTAATATTTCGAATACTTCTGTTAGATCATCAGATAAAACACTCTCTTCGTTTTTCAAAGGTCCAACAGTCGCATGGTTTTTCGACTTCCTTTTTGCAAAATTATAGAAGTACTTTGAGTTAACCTTTATCGCCTCTATAGCGTCGCCTTCTTTTTTTTTCTGTATGCGTCTCAGTGAGTGTCTGGATGACGCAATCGATACTCTGCAGTTTATCAGTTAATATTTCTCTGATGTTGTTATCTTTACAGTTACTTAATTTTGCAGTCACTCTTTTTCTCTTTTGGAACAATGACCTCCTTTTTCTCTCGAACCTGCTTCTCTTTCCTCTTTGTTGTATTTTTGGGACATGTCTTTCCACACTTTCCAGCGTCTTCTCTAAGGTCGTTTGCATCTCTTCCGTTGTCTTGGCCTCGAAGATGGATTTCCAGTCTTTACTTCCATGCTGGATGCAACATCTTCACAGTTTGTAGTTTTGGAATGAAAATTTCAAATTTCAAATTTGCTTCTTTCTTTTGTTCGTGTTCTTTCCTTTCTTGGTGCTTTTATATTGGTTGTTATTTCAATAATGTTGTGATCCGATATTATAGTTGGAGATATTTCTACATTATCAATTAGATTGCTGTTGTTTGTGAACACCAAATCTAGGCAGTTGTTTTTCTTGTGTTTTCTGTTATTTCTTGTGTTAACATAAATTCATCAGCAAGAGCTAGTAGCATTTTTACCTGCTCCTGATCTTCCCGTGTGCCCCCCTTCTCCTGGTGTACGCATATATTTTTCCCTATCCTTTTATATTTCATGAATGGAAAATTAAAATCACCACAGATAAAAATATTTGGGGTTGGAGAGTGTAGATATATATAAAGAGATCGAGCCGCCCAGGGCCTGTTGCTTCCACGTCCGATCCACCGATTTGGAAATCGTTCATTTAGGTACTCCCAAACAATGTTTGCGTAATGACAAGGTGCTCCATCTTGTTGAAAGACGACGGTGTTTAAAATGCCATCTGAATGAAGCTGGGACATTTATGTGCTCGTATCGTAACAGCAGTTACAAAAATAACCCCTGTCATGCTCCAAAATGTGTTCCGCAATGCTGCTGACAGATTTGAACTCTGTAGAGATACTGATGGTGCTCATTTAGAATCATATGCTTAAGTATTCATTAAATGTATGCCTTCTATTATATTGTTATTGAATTTCACCCTTTTTGCTACATTTTCACTGAAATAGATAGGGACTTTATAAACACCCTGTATACAGAGCAGATAGAGTGGCTAGACGAGGGGGAGGGTGTTGTATCTACATGAAAAACACATACACATGTGAGGTGAAGGTAAACAAACCAAACAGCACAGTCGAAGTTATTATATTAGAAGTAAAAGAACTGAACCTAACCATTATGGACGTCTACAGACCACCAAACACCACAAAAAGTGAATTTCAATTTGCCACTAATGAAATACAAAACATGTTACAATTACTTGAAACTTCAGCAACAAATATTCTAATTTGCGGAGATTTTAATTTCCCATTCATAACATGGAAGAAAAATGACGAAGGAAGTCATATATGTTGAGAAGTTTCATGGCAACATTACAAAAGATGATAGAACCCCATCAATAATGCTATTAGATATGATGGAACATTACGCCCTTACTCAGGAAATCTGTGAAGCCACTAGGAAAGAAAACGTTTTGGATTTCATTTTGACAAATAACAATGAAATAATAATAAATAAAACGGTAACGCACACAAAGTTCTCCGACAATAACCTCATCGATATACAATTGAAGTTAGCACCCAGAGGTCGGAAAACGCATCTCAGAGAGGCAGAAGCAATATTTGAAGGCTTAAACATAAATTCAAAGAAAATAGATTGGGAAAGTGTAAATAAAGATTTAAAGGAAGTAAATTGGGAATTACTACTTCACGAGAAGACTCCAGAACAAATATTAGGTATAATGGAGTCTGAAACCAAACCTATATTACTGAAGCATGTTCCAGAGACAAATGAGAAAACGGAGCAAGCTCGAGAGAAAAATCAGGACACTATTTAGACAACGGAAGCAAATTGTAAAACATCTCCACAGATGCAAAACTGATGCAAGGAGACTCAAACTAGAGAGGAAACTAGGCGAAATAGAAATGGGCCTAAAGCAAATATTCATACATAAGACAAACGCGGAGAAAAACAAGGTAGCAGAAACAAAAAATAACCCAAAATACTTCTACACTTTTGCGAAAAGAAAAATGCAGTGCAAAGAGAGTATTAGTCCGTTGGTAGACGGGGAGGCCAAACACAGACACGACCCCCAAAAAATGAGCGAACTGCTTCAGTAACAATTTAACTCTGTGTTTAGCACCCCTAAGTCCGAGATGAAAGTAGAAAACCCAGACGAATTTTTCGACATTGATACAAATCAGCCAAGGACAAATTCTGGCACAAACCTATTAATGGACTTACAGTTCTCGGAAGGAGATGTAATTAAGCTCTATCACAGATGCGAGACAATTCGGCACCAGGGCCAGACACATGGAGTGCCACATTTCTGAAGAAATGTAGAGAGAGTATTGCCAAACCGCTATACTTACTATGGAGGAAATCACTCGACATAGGACAAATTCCACTGTCATCAAAGAACGCGAACGTTACCTCTTTATTCAAAGCAATGCCCAAGAATTATCGGCCGGTGGCTTTCACCTCACACCTTATAAAGTGTTTTGAACGTATAATTAGAAGCGAAACTACCTACTACCTACAAGAAAAGAACTTATACAACCCAAATCAACATGGTTTCAGGGCTGGAAGATCATGCCTATCACAGCTATTAGACCACCAGGAGAAAATATTGGAAACACTGTGTTGAGGACGAAACATAGATGTAATCTATACTGACTTTACTAAAGCCTTCGATAAATGTGACCATGGAATTATAGCACATAAACTTAAGAATACAGAAATTGCTGGAAAGATGGATATTTAATTTCTTGACGTAAAGAACACAAAGAGTGGTAATAAATGGAGTCAAATCGGAAGTCTCGGAAGTAGAGAGCTCTGTCTCACAATGGACAGTGCTAGCTCCCTTGCTGTCCATAATAATGACTGCAGATATTAATGCAGATATCAATGACAGTATTGTATCATGTTTCGCAGATGACACAAAGATATGCAAGGAAATATTGAACGAAGGTGACAAAGAAGGATTACAAAACGACAATGAAACATTATTCCAGTGGGCAGAAGACAACAATATGAAGTTCAACGAAGAAAAATTCCAACTTCTAAGATATGGTAATGACAAGGATCCATGGGCGTCGATTGCGAGGGGGACGCAGGGGACATGTCCCACCCACTTTTTACAAAGGGGGGACAACCTGCCAGCTGTCCCCCCGACTTTTGTGGATGAATTGCTATAAATGCAAACTATTAATGGCACCTAATAAGACGTTATATGTCATATTATATGCATATGCAAATGTAATAGCAATATTATAAATTATTGTCATGAACACCAGTGTATATTTATCATGGAATTTAGCAGTCAATTTGCATTTTAATAATTGCACGTAGCATTTGTGTGTTCTTGGTCATTAAATACACGAAATGGAAATATGTTAAATAAACGGTTTTGTTACGTATCATTTTCATTATCAAAGTGTGATCAAAGTGCAGTTTATTTGTTTTATATTTCACAAACATATTTTGTTTTCAGTTTATGTACATTGACATCTGTTGTCTACAGGTAATAAAGGATTTATTTCGGTTAAACATATGTGTGATATTATGTTACATGAAAGGTTAATATTATAAATAGTTTGTATTGCGTTTCTTATTTCTGCAAAAAAATGTTGAAATAAAGACATAAAATTATTAAATACAATTGAGTTTTTTTTTCAACATGCTGAGAAAAATACAAAAAACGGGTAAATGGTAAATTACGGCATGGATACATTACACGCAACAGCTACTCAGAGTATTGTTTGATTCGCTGTTTGAAGGAGAAGTGTCCCCCCGACTATTTTAGAGCAATCGACGCCCCTGCAAGGAGCTACAGAAAAAAGGGTACAAAACTCTGCACGCCAAACAGATAACACCAAATCCACAAGTCAGGGATCTTGGAGTAATAATGTCGTCGGATGCAGAATTAAGAGAGCACTATAACATCAAAATTACAACGGCTAGAAAAATAATGGGAATCATCTGGAGGAGCTTCCGAAGCAGAAAAGCAAACTTCATGCTCAAATTATGGAAGAGGCGAGTCCTACCAATAATTGAGTATTGCTCAGTACTCACAAGCCCATACAGAAAACGAGATATTGTGAACATTGAAGCTATAGAAAGGACTTTTACATATAAGATAGAGGAAACGGAAGGTGAAGACTACTGGTCTCGACTACAATCACTGAAACGCTACTGTCTCGAAAGAAGGCGCGAGCGGTACACAATAACATACATATGGAAAATACTTGAGGGCTCTGTCCATAACCTTAGAAATGAAATAGAAACAAACGAATGAGAGAAGAGGCAGATTATGTACGGTCCCAGCTGCGGTGGGACAAGGGGCCATGAAAACGAGGATGGAAAATACCCTCAGAATACGAGGCCCAAAGCTTTTCAATGTCCTACCAAAAGAAGTGAGGAATCTCCAGCACACCGACCTGAATAACTTCAAGAGCCAGCTGTACAGATTCCTGTGCAAAGTCCCTGACCAGCCGCGCGTGGCTGGCTACGAGGGCAGGAGGACATCAGCCAGCAATTCCCTCCTTCACCAAATCCCGCAAATGAGGTGGGATGCTGCAGAGGGGTCGACCTTAGGTCGATCCTGAACCGTCGTTCGAACTCACCTAAAGTAAATATCTAAAGAAAAAAAATATATATATATATGTGTGTGTGTGTGTGTGTGTGTATGGGCTACGTCGTGGCCAATGTCGTAACACCGCTTCCCGGAGATCAGCGAAGTTAAGCGGCATTGGGTCTGGGTAGTAGCTGGATGGGAGACCGTCCTCCGCGCCCAGATTATGTAGCGATCCGTGGTTCGGATCCCACGTAAAGCTGTAGGTCCCCTCCGTCATATGACCTTAGATGTTGCGAAGGAGGTTAACCTTGTTTGGGTTCCGTGCGTCAGTCTTTCTTCACACGAAGGTCAAGCTGGTGACCCCGCCTCAAAGATGTCCTTTATGAGGGCGGCAGCATCCAAAATGCGACGGAGCAATGCATCGCGTGTTTCCACTTTTATCTGGTACACCAGTTCTTTCATGCGCCCCCACAGATAAAAATCTTGAGGGGTTAGGTCGGGAGACCTGGGTGGTCAATCTTGTGCACCACCACGACTGATCCATCGACCAGGGAAGCGATCATCGAGATGCGTTCTCACTGCACGGCTAAAATGGGGAGGAGCTCCGTCTTGTTGGAAGTACATACGCAATCGTGTTACTAAAGGTACATCTTCTAACAGTGTCGGTAGTTCGTCTTGCAGAAATCGTAGATAAATGTCACCTGCAAGACCACCTTCGAAGATAAACGGACCAATCAGCTGACCGTAGAGAATACCACACCACACATTGACACTGAACCGATATTGAAAATTACTTTCCACAATGACATGAAGATTCATTTCTGACCACACATATGAATTGCGAGTATTGTTGACACCGTCGCGGGTAAATTGAGCCTCATCACAGAACAAGACTTAGCGATGCAATTGCCGATCGCCATTCAGCCACTTACAAAATTCCAGCCGTTGGGCAGATCCCCAGGTTGGAGGTGCTGAACGCGCTGTACGTGGTATGGATACATGTCTTCTTCGTGTAACGTTCTACATACTCTCGTTTGAGGAACTCTAAGACGTGTGGAAATCCATCCCGTACTAACATGAGGACACAGACAAATGCAATAGGTACGTAAAACGTAGGAGTTTATTAACTTTAATTAAACAACATGTTCGGTGTCATTGCCACTTTTTTCTAACACAATATTCAACTTGACGCAAATATTTGACATATTTTTGGAAATAGCTTAGATGGGATGTTGTTGATTGCCTCATAGACTTTGGTCTTTAGGTCTTCGAGTGTTTAACGTCTGGTAGAATAGATCCTGCCCTTTATGTAACCCCACAAAAAAAAGTCAAGGGATGTGAGGTTAGGTAAGTATGAGGGCCATTCATTGGCTCATGAAGGGAAATTAGTCGGCCGGAAAAATGCTTCCTCAAAAAGTTGCGAGTTTCACAAGCAGTGTGTGGAGGTGCTCCATCCTGCTGAAACCACTGTAAATCTGGAATAATGCAGTTATTTCTACTACGGGACAAACTAGTTGTAGCAAGTAGAAATCTTGTAGCATCTGACGATATGAATTTTGCGTTACCGTTACTGCTTTTCCAGTTTCATTCTCAAAGAAGTAGGGACCTACTACACCATACTACCCAACAGCGACCCAAATGTTGAATTTAGCAACACTACGTGGAAGCTCTACTGGAGCGCCATCATAACTTCCCCAGTGACAAAAGTTTTGCTTATTAATCTCCCAAGACAACACTCGTCAGTGAAGTAGATGCGTTTCAAAAACTCAGGATCTTCTTCTAGCCTTGCTAACATCCATGTTGCGAATTCCATTCATTTTGTTTTTGAACATTAGTTAGTGAAACTTATGAATGAATTTTGTAGGGAAAAAGGTTTAATTCAGTACGAAGTATACAATACACAGATGTTCGCGAAATACCTACTTCTGCTGACAAACGTCGAGTTGACTTCTGCGGACTGCGTGCAATAATTTCATGAACCATATTTACATGCTGTATAGTTCTTGTAGATCGTCACCTACTACTATTACCCTTATGTTAACTGCTTATATTTCCTTTTATTTGAAATTTACTAATAATGCGTGATATTGTCTTTCTATCGAGTGGACCTCTGCACCCATATTCTATGCAGAATTTCCTCTGGACCTGCGTCACAGAATTTGTCACGTGAAACCACTTAACGACTTTGATTTTCTGTTGCAGCTGCAAACGCTGCATCACTTTTTGAGGGTTCAGCCATATTGTTCCGTGTAGACTGGGTCCTTAACTCTTTCACTCACGCATTTTGATATGGGCTAATAAAGAAATTTGTCTTTATATGTGGTTATATAAGAATAAATATGGTTTATTTTTCAGCTACACGGTTGTGTACCCGTGAGTGAAAGGGTTAAGGAGGCTTAGTGAAGACTTACCTTTCCTGAAAAACTATAGCCTAGTAAGGCCTTCTATGACCTTCTCAGGTCATTGTACCGGTATCATCTTTTTCTAATTTCTATGAAATTAGGAAAAGTTGTTGCTTTAAGTATGAAATGGTGAAAGAACGATTTTAATATACAATATTTATTAGTTATTAAGTAATGGAAGATTAGAAATGTACATATACACGTACTGTATATAGGTATATGCGGAATAAGAAACCCACTAATAAAATATACATTGATTATAAAATAACGGGCAAATAAAAATAGGGACATTTTTGGGGGGGCGCTGTTTACTAAGGTTTCAGACGTTATGTCAGAAGGAATTTTATCCTTGTTTTATGAATGGGTTGTCATGGTGGTGGACTTTGGAAATAGCCGATTTTGGCATATTCAGGTATGGTGTCCTCTCCTCAGAACAGTTATAAACACCCGATTTGTGTCCTCCTTTTCCGCACCTCAAAAGGAAAATCTACTTTGGAGGCGAGAAAAAAAAAGTTTGGAGTGTTTCTGCGAATATAATTTTTTTTTTTTAAGTAACTTTCTTACATAACATGTTTTGTGTGTGTGTGTGTATATATATATTATACATTTCAACTGCAAACAACACACAGTATAATTAACGTAAAGAGCGGGAGGTGCCCCCTCGGGGGCATTGGTTTCTGCGCGTATGTAGGAGAATTACGACTTCTAATCGAGTGAGGCCCATGGTGTAATGGTTATCATATCTGACCGGCAATTGGAAGATATCGGGTTCGATTCCCGGGTAGTTACCTCATTTTTTCATTTGTTCGTTCTCCCTCCTCATCTTGCGCGGAATGTTCTTCTATACAAGCGTCGTTCTTTACGTTATATATATATATATATATATAATATATATATTCTCAATTTTCTAACAAATTTTAATGAATGAGAGGGTACTCCAGTTCACGTGATTTGTTTTGCAGTCTTTTTTTCGGTTTTTCATCTTTTGGCATCGTTTAATCGAGGATGAAACGGTGGAAAATGTCGATTAGTCTCTCTATTTCAGGTTTCAGTCTCACGAAATTGCAATCTATGAGCTGATTGCATTCAAAAGGAAACCTTTTACGCGGAGTACGAATGAAGCACTTTCAAGTATGATAGTAAGCAATAAAATTGCTATTCCAATACACACACACACACACACACACACACAATATATATATAATATATATATATATATATTATATATATATATATATATATATAATATATATATATATATATATATATATATATTATATATATATGGTGGTTTAACGTTAGCGACATTTAAGGTCACTTGACGGAGGGGACTACAATATAATAAATTAAACATTAAAAATGTGGAAAAACATTAACGAAATTTATAATTAAAAAGAAAAAACAAGATAAAATGAGGATTAAAATATTATAAAATGTTAAAACAGGGTTAAAATATACGAGTACAATAAAAACTTACATTAATCTTAGGTACAGGGTGGGGCACGGGAACCAAGTGTTTTTGGAATAATCAGGAAAATGATATTTATTTTTGTAAAGAAAATATATTGGTAGAACAACATTCGTAAGAACATAGCATTTCATGTCATAATAATCATGTACCGAAAATTATATCTGGCATATGATGTCCTTGGCCGTCGACGCATTGTTGAAGGCGTTTACGAAAATTGGCCTCCACTCTTCCCAGCAGGTCTCTGTTGATTTGGATGATTTGTTGACGGATCGCTTCCTTCAATGCATCTAATGTACGGGGCTTGTCCTCGTAACACGTGACTTGAGGTACCCCCATAGAAAAAGTCACATGTGGACAAGTCAGGGGACCGAGGGGGCCATGCAATGTCACCAAATCTCGAAATGAGATGGTTGGGAAACAGGGGGCGAAGAACAGCCATTGACGCTCTGGCGGTGTGTGGCGTGGCCCCATCTTGCTGAAACCACAAATGTCGACGAGCAATACGCCTTCTTCGTAACTCAGGGATGAAAAAGGTGTTCACCATCTCAATGTAACGCCCAGATGTTATGGTAACGGTAACCCCATTTTTTCGAAGAAATAGGGACCGATGACGCCAAACTTTCCCACCGGCACCAAACTGTAACCTTAGGGCTATGCAGCGGTTTTTCATGGAGTTGTCGCGGATTTTCAGCAGCCCAATACCGACAGTTTTGATTGTTGACGGCCCCAATAAGGTGGAAATGGGCTTCATCACTCATTACCACCATCATGTTTTCATTCTGCTCATAAAGTGCAAGCATTTCCTGTGCAAAATTCAGTCGTTGGGGGCAATCGTTTACATTCAATTCCTGCACCATCGCTAACTTGTATGGTGAAAATGTAATTCTTCATGCAAAATCCGTCTAACAGTACGATTGCTGATTCCGAGTGCAGCTGAATGTCTCCGAGCAGAGCGGCCTGGGCTTTGCAACATCGCTTGTCTGACCCTTTCAACGTTCTCTGGAGTACGCACAGTGCGTTGCGGCCCTTCGGTTTTGTTTTCATTATTGAGCCTCCTGTTCGAAGATTGTTAACCAACGTAGATTGTGTCACGAGCGGGAACAGAGTCATTTCGATGAATGTTGAATCTGCGGCGAAACGCACGCTGAACTGCTGTCACTGACTCGCCACTCCTAACAAAATGATCATACGCGAACATGCGGTTTCTAACGTCCACTGCTCCATGATGGCACCTGAAAGATAAAGGTGAGTGTTAGTTAAAGTTAAATGCTATGAACCCAGGAATGGAATGCTACCTACCGCACGCCCCTCCCATTCCTAATGGCCGATTACTAGCTATTCAAAAAACACTTGATTCCCGTGCCCCACCCTGTATATGACGTTTTTTATCACAGTAAACAATATTCAAACAGGGAAACTATAAAAGATTCCTACGATGGTCGGGTCAAAAGGAGAGGTATATCGTTCAATTTGCGTTTTGCTTTACGGATATGCGAAGATTCTAAGATATGAAGAGTGGTTGGTTGGTTGTTGTTATTGGTGTTTATGATTTGAAAGGAAGAAAGGTCGGCGGTGAAGCAGTGTTCTCTTATAGATGATTTGGAGGGTTTATTTAATGGACATAATGCGCGACTAGAGATCCCTCCATGTTCATTTATTCTTAGTTAGTATTGGCGGCAAATACTACCAATGTAGCTCGCCTGACAGCGAACGCATTGAATGAATAAACCACAGTTGAGATAATCATTGGGAAGTTTCTCTTTGTGATGAAAGTAGGATTTGATGCTGTGTGTATTCGTAAATATGAAACTTTAACTGATTTGGGGATAAAAAGGAGTAAGGAGTGCGAGTAAATCAGTTTGCAGTATCGCTGTTGAGCAATTCTAGAATGAAAATTTAAAATACTGAACATCTTTTGTAACAGTTGGACCACTGTGAATCGGGTGATAAATACAATCAAGAAATATTTTCACTGACAATTTCGCGATGGAAAGACGGGAAAGAAGAGTATAGATGGTATACACGATAGCTTAGAATTTTATACAGGTGATTTTATATATTATAGGCATCTCACTAATGAAGTTAGTTTCCAATCCTGTATTGGGAGGTTTTCTATATACTGAGGTAGTAAATTTATTATTTAATCAGTCTAGTTATGTTGATGTCTAGAAACGCCAGAAAGTCGGTGGATTCTTCTTCTTCTTTAGTAAATTTGATACTTTTATGTTGGTTATTGAGGTTGTTGAGAAATTGTTCTGTCCGAGATTGTTATTTAAAAAGAAGAAAAATATCGTCCATATATATCTTATATAGGGACGGCTTGAAGAGAGCGGGACATTATTGCGCCCATAAACATTCATGGTGGCACAGAAAGAAGTTTGTGAGTGTGGCACTGAGGGGCGAACCCATGGCCAAAAAATCTATCTGTTTATAGAGTTGTCCATTGAATAGAAAATATGTATCAGCAGCTGCTAGAGTTATAAGTTTGGAAAAGATTTGGAAAATTCCGGTTTAGTATGATTTAAAAAAAGAACAATATGTCATACATATTACGTTTATGGGTATATTAGTATAGAGCAGTGGTATTTAACCTTTTTCACACTGTTACCCCTTGAGCTAGCCAACAAAACCGTAATTATCCCCAAATTAAATATAACTAGTATAGAATGATTCAATATCGAAACTGTTCATGAAGCGATTGTTAGCATGATCAACTAAAAAGAGATCTTTATCAAAATTACAATCGTTCGGAACGGTATATTACTTGGGTGTTTGGTTCGTTAAAAATGGGACCAGAAGTTTAGAGCGAGTTTGTAATTGTGCGTAGAATATGCTGAAAAGATGGGACGTACTTTAGATCTTATCCCTTAGACCTGAAGATAAACTAAACAGATATCTCAAAAAACTCTTTGATTAGACCACAAAACGTCATATACCTGAGATTAATGTAAGTTTATAGTGTATATTTTTTAACCCTGTTTTAACGGTTTAGAATTTTTTAATTAATTTAATGCTTAGCCTCTAAGTCAGATTAGAATAATCGAAGCAATCAGAATAATCAGAATGAGAATTTATAAAATTATACGAGTTTATATGCACAAATTTTGGTGACATCATTATCATTTAATGTTGACCTATTTTGTTTTTTATTCTCAATAGGCTGAATTTTTTTGCAAAATATTTTAAGATAAAGTAAATTTTTTAGCTGTAACAATGTCTAGACATATAAGCAAGATATTTGAAGATGAAGTCATATTTTTATTTTAAACCTGCATATTGGCAGATCTGATGTTATCATGATCTGCCGAGTAAACTAAAAGTGGAAATTGAAATATGCATTTTATTATGGATTAAAATTAAACATGCATATGAGCCAAAATTAAATGCTTAAAATTTAAGCAAGACATGACTTCATCTTTTACAACGAAGAGAAAATGTATAAATAAGATGAATATTGCAGAATTTAACATGATTACATGATTAAGCTAAATCTAAAAAATGATTAAGTAATTTAAAAAAAAATAATTCATCGCTTATTTAGCAAAAATAAAATAAAGAAAATAATTTTTTTTTCAAAACTTTCCGTTTTATATACAGGGTGTACATAAAGTCAGGATCTATTTTTGTGAAATAATTATTTTTTTCTATTTTTCTTTTCAGAAGCCCTTAGAATGAATACAGAAGAGCGTGTGGCAATAGTAATTTGGCGAATCGAGGGAAAGAAATACAATGACATCAGAGAGAAGTTTAGAAGGAGATTTCATAAGCCGGGGCCAATAGACAAGACAATACGAAAATTGGTGAACAAATTTAAACGAACGGGATCTGTAAATGATGAAGCAAGATCAGGACGACCGTGTATGTCAGATCTTACCGTGAATGCAGTACGCGGAATTATCACTGAGGAGCCACGTACGTCCGTTCGTGCTGCATCACACAGACTCGGCCTCCCGACGTCATCTGTGCTGTAGTAATGCCTAGTTAAGAATATTAATTTTTGTTTAATTAAGATTATAATGTTTAATATAAATCATTTACTAATAATTGTGAAATTACGAAAAAGTATGTTTGTTTGAAATTGTTTAAAATGGGAAGAGTTGGCAATCCTGAACAGAGGCCGACAGAGCGGACTACCCCCAAAGGAGTCAGTCTTTGGTAGCGCGATAAGCGTGAGGTTGGCGCCATGTAACGTAAAATTTTTAATTGTTTTGCCCCTCTCCGACGTAAAATATTATAGTAAAATTTCCTACTCGCATCCCCTCAAATTACTTAAACCATTTTCGGAATTAAATAAAATGTTAACAAGTGTTAAAAGAGTGTTAATGAACCCCCCCCTTTGTTGTAACGGCTTTCATAGTCTCGGCGTGGCTACCATGAAGCTATACGGTACAGTGAAAACGAGTGTAGAGAAAGCAAGCGATAAATGAAATAGAGAGCCGATAGAAGAGTAAATAATGAAGAAAGTAAATAAATAAAAGTGTCACTATATTTGGTGGCAGCTAACCTTATTAAATTGTTATCAATTTAATAATACGAACCCATGCACTCCGTTAGGCTTATGCATTATTTTTTCGTCTCTGATAAATAGGAATTCAAAATTTGTGCGTGTGTTCTTTCGACTAATCACGATCGTTTTCACGTTCTCCGTATAAAGAAAATTAGTGATATTCTGTTTCGCTACCCGTTTTAGAGTAATTATCAAATTAAAAAAATTGTATGCAAATTCAAAATGGCGCCCATTATTCCAAATTATTCTGAGTCGCGTCGCTTCAAAAACTTTTGCGCGTCAAAATTTGTTGTTTGAGATTGAGTCTAGACTCAAAACTTATTTTAGTCGTTACAGAGTCGGTTTTCCGTTGTCAAAACATTTGAGTAACATTAAATTTCAGAGTCGTTTGTTTCCTAATTCGTTAGCTTTCGTTCAGCCCGTCGGAGAGGTATATTTCAAATCGTTCGTTGCTGCCGAGACTCAATTCTTTTCACTTCATTTCGTTCACCTTTTCTCCTGTCCTCAAACCTACCTACGTTGTCTTTTTTGTGTTTAAAACTTTTGGAATTAGAAATTGTGATAATAATATAATAAGATAACGATTAATAAATAAATTTTACTGAATTTGTACGTAAGTGAATTATGTTAGTTTAAATACAGTGATACACATTTTATACGGTCTTTAAAATGTTTCAGCGAAAATTTGTACCGCATTTCTAGGTATATATACATATATAGTATTGTAAGACATTTCATGAACATGTAAAATTTTCTGGGATTCATTAGTAGATTTTTGATTATATTTCGATTGGTTGTATATAATGATTGTTTATATAGGTTTACGGGCTTTTTGCTTCGCTTCGCTTCGCGCTAAATAGGATTAAGTTACATTTTAAGGGACAGTCGAAAAATAATCTTAAACATATAATTGTCAGATTATAGGCTGGCCGTATAGGATTGTGTTAGACTTCAAAATAAGCTAAATTCGTTTAACTGAAATAGAGAAATTGTGTTGAAATTTTCTATAAATTTTTTTTGGATTTTTTTATATATTCATTAATTATACACTTACATATTAACTTATACGTATATATTAGTTATATATATAATTTTATATTTATACTCGTAAAATTTGGTAGGTAGGCTGATTATCTATTTTTTCTCCGTTCCTTTCGTTCATTTTCACGACAATTCCGACATATTTTGTAAAATGGCTATTGTATTGTACTAAAGAAAGATTTCTTGTAGGCCTATCGTTAAATATTGTTCATATTGACCGTCACTACGGTATATGTCTGAGTATTAAATTCTTAGTTATTTAACAAAATTTTAATTGGTTTAACATAAATAATCATAGGATTTTTTAATAAGCACAAATGTTATGCATTAAATTCTAAATTGTTCTTTCCGCGTAACATGGAATTTATTAATTATAGGCCTAAAAGTGCGGCAGTAAATTTTATTTTTATTTTGGCGGCCAATGTGAGTTACGGTACACATATTTTACGAAAGCTGGATATTATTATAATTATTTTTGAATTACAGAAATTGGTGTAGAAAATTTTCATATAGTTTCTTTACGTTTTATAAATGCATTCAATTTTATTTTTATAGGTAGGCCGATTTTTATTTTTCTTTCTTCCAGTTCAATGACAATGGTAAATTTTTATTTGGAATTTAGATTGTATTGTAAAAAGGATGTTTTGATTTGATATTTTAATTTGGGTATTAGAAATGAAAAATGTCCTTTTTTTTTAGTTCGAGCGTTTGCATAGAAAAATTACAAAATTATGTCAGGATATAATGCAGTTTCATTCGGTTAGGGATATTTGTATAGAGGTTCGCTTACAAACAAAGCGACCGCTCTCAATTATGCAATGTTTTGTTTTTGTTTACAGTAGGTTGCGTGTATTTTTGAGTGCATATTATCTATTCTTATTTAGTATAACGATGCAAATTTTAGTTTCACTTGGAAACGATAAATTACTGGGATTTTTGTGATTTGCAAACCATACTGGGGTTTCTGTTGAAGGAGAGAGTTGTCTCTCAGATGTAATTTGCGAATTGCGAGTTCAATTCATATGAAATTTGACGTTTCAAGTTGAATTACTGTATTAAAATAATTTTCGGTAGTAATATTTAATTTTTTTAAACTTTTTAATAACTGTTTTGGAAAATTATTATTGTTTAAACCTTCAGTCGGGTACTAATGCATTTGAAACATTGGCTCGAGTGTTCCCTCGGAAATGGAGCCTTCTAGATAGCCAGTAACGTTTTTGTGGCGTCTTAGTGTGCTCCTCCTCAAAGGGCAAGAGGGTTCATGATTGTCAGAGAAGTGATGACATGAAGTTTCTGGGGTTCATTTTTGTCTTTTGTATTTAAAAGTATTGATGTGATTTCTGACGGTAGTTTGAACAATAATATTTCTTAAATTATACTAACAGTTACTATGTATGGGCGCTTTTATATTTATACTGTACAATTTTGTTTCGTACGTTTTATGACCTTTTTTTATCTTCTCCGCTGTAACTGCCATAAGTGACCTTATTGGTAGCTAGATGTGATTAAATTTTTGCGAAATTTTGAGATGTGTATTTTTTTTTCCGTGAATTTGGCCAGAGCAAATGTGTAGTTATTGTTTCGAAGTGAACTGTCGAGAAAATTCGGTAAATTAAATATTAAATAAATGATAAGCAGTACAGAAACACGTTTCGAATAAACTTTTTTTTCAAAATTTCAAAAGGCTCGGTTTGGAGGCAACCAAGTTGAATCCGAGTTCCATCCATTGAGTTTAGTCGACCGGATAGGTGATCGATCACCAATGATGAGAGAGAAGAGAAACCAACTGCGCAGGGACTTGGCGCAGGATGGTTTCGGAAGAGAAGAGATAGAAGAGAGGAACCGAATGCGCAGGGACTTGGCGCAGGACAGTTTCGGAAGAGAAGAGGAGAAATTTACGTGTGCAGGGTCTTGGCACACGAAAGTTTCAATCGAAGATGGTCTACTGGTATTTTTCGGGCAGTAGCTGGTCACGCTGCTCGAATGCTTCGCTAAATATGTGTCGTAGCACGCGGTAGGCAAGCCACGAGAGCTTGAACGGGTGTCTAAGACTGTACTGTCCATACAGACATACAGTAGGTTCGTTGGGAAACGGCCTACGGCGGAGTGATCGTTTGATTGTTGCCAGTAGAAGAGTCTTTCAGCCGGACGTAGGAAGAGCAGCGTTCACCGACAAAAGTGGAGATGAGACAAGGCGAGTTTCTTCATCGACTTCTAGAATTGCAAATTCCGTCCAATTCCGCGCGTGGTCCCGCTTTCAGTATATCTCCCCCCTGATCCTTTTAGAATTGGACGTCTCTCTTGTTTTTTTTTTCGCCATTTGGAGAGAGAGCGGAACCATTATAGCGTGCTGCCCTGTTGCATGTTGATTGATGCAATCCCTTGCATTCTAGCGAAGTGAGCAGGAGAGCTGCGATTGAAAATTGAAGAAGTCCGTTGTCAGCGTGCGGATTGTGATCTAAACAACGTCCAGCAAATTAATGTACTGATTATTATGTAATGAAATTATAAGTGAAAGGGTGCGATTATTGCCCATATTTGTTGTGTTTTTCGTGAAATAGTATGTGCGCTCTTGGTCAGTATTTTATGTAAACTTTTTCTTATTTTTTTCTATGTTGCCCTGATAGTAACTGTATAACTATACAAATAATTGTTTCAAATGTAAAGCGATCTTTGATGAGAATCGCTGGAATAGATTGTGAACTTGATTTGTGCAGCCACTGTAAGAAAATTTTCCGTTATTTTTTTTTGGCATGTATAGATTAGTTACAGGTTGTAATTTAATTATTAGTGTGAAATGTTATTTTATGCAAATGTGAAAATTATAAAGTTTTCGATTTTTATAATATGATACAAAATATGTGTGGAATTTGTCATTCTAATTATTTCTTGTCTATCAACTTTGAATTTGTTAAAGAAGAAAAAAAAAAATTGCAAAATATATAAATTTGTTGAATAAATTTATTAAATATAAGTTTTCCTAATGAAAAACTTATTTTCAAGGGGGTGATGCGAGTGTAGTAATGCCTAGTTAAGAATATTAATTTTTGTTTAATTAAGATTATAATGTTTAATATAAATCATTTACTAATAATTGTGAAATTACGAAAAAGTATGTTTGTTTGAAATTGTTTAAAATGGGAAGAGTTGGCAATCCTGAACAGAGGCCGACAGAGCGGACTACCCCCAAAGGAGTCAGTCTTTGGTAGCGCGATAAGCGTAAGTTGGGCCATGTAACGTAAAATTAAATTAATTGTTTGTGCCCCTCTCCGACGTAAATATTATAGTAAAATTTCCTACTCGCATCCCCTCAAATTACTTAAACCATTTTCGGAATTAAATAAAGTGTTAACAAGTTTAAAAGAGTGTTAATGAACCCCCCTTCCCCTTTGTGTTGTAACGGCTTTCATAGTCTCGGCGTGGCTACCATGAAGCTATACGGTACAGTGAAAACGAGTGTAGAGAAAGCAAGCGATAAATGAAATAAGAGCCGATAGAGAGTAAATAATGAAGAAAGTAAATAAATAAAAGTGATCACGACAGTGCACAAAATTCTGAAAGTTAATTTGCAGAAGAAAAGCTATCATTTGCAGGTTTTACATGATTTACATGAGGAAGATTTCCTTCGACGAAGTGCTGTGTGTGCTGATCTCGTAGAACAAATCTGGAGTGATAATTTAATGGACAACATTCTCTTTAGTGATGAAGCCACTTTCCATACGTGTGGAAAAGTAAATCGCCATAACTGTCGAATTTGGGCAGATGAAAGACCGAATGATTTCGTCCAAAATTGGGAAAGAGACTCACCTAAAGTTAATGTCTGGATGAGTTTAACAAAATCTAAGGTTTGTGGTCCTTTTTTCTTTGCTGAAGCTACAGTTACGGGGCATATTTATCTGGACATGTTGCAGCAATTCCTTGAACCTCAGCTGATTGGGGATAGGATTGTTAGTACCGTCGTCTATCAACATGATGGTGCTCCTTGTCACTATGCCAAAATTGTTCAGGATTATCTAAATGGACGTTTTCCAAATCGCTGGATCGGACGCGGAAGCAACAGACCTTGGCCAGCGAGATCACCAGATTTAACCCCTTTAGATTTCTTTGCATGGGGTTTTATCAAATCGCACGTCTATCAGACAAAGATTACGAGTCTTGAAAACTTACGTATACGAACGCTGCAGATAACATACCCGGCAAATGCTCCAGAATGTGTTTTAGAAATGCTGCGGAACGATTGAGCTGTGCAGGGATACTGATGGTCGTCACGTCGAATCCTACTCTTAATTATTTAATAAATGTTATCACTTTATCATTTTATGATTGAATTCCTATAATTTCCAAGTGCTTCACAAAAAATAGATCCTGACTTTATGTACACCCTGTATAGTTAGAGTGTTACGCGAGTTTGGACTTTATGTGCAAAATGAATATAAGAATTATTAATTATATATATATATGCTCCTCGGTGGTCGCTGACTTACAATCCATCGGCCCCAGGATCGAGACCTAGTGACGCAGCCGCGCAATAAAATCCAGCTGTTCATCCTTCCACACAATAAAGAAAGTGGTTGGTATATAAATGGGTACCTTGGGTGCCCTAGTGTTAAGACGGTGGCTGCGTGGGGGCGTGGTTCGGATTCCGCATTAAACTGTAGGTCCTAAGGTTGGAGTGAAAAGTTTGACCTTCGTCAGAATGAACAATTCGGGTGGAAGCTAACAAAGGTTACTAAAGGTTAAGGTGTATATATATATATATTATATATATATATATATATATATATATATACACACAAACTTCAAGAATTTGACTTAACAGAAATTACATCTTTTCTGATATTTTAAATTAAAAATCTACCCAGGGTTTCGACTAGTTCCGTTCTAATCATTTCCATTCGACAGTTTTCCGTTGCATTTATTTCCGTTTCCGGCTTTGATCAAAAATACGAATAAGAGTAAGCCTATGACGCAAGCAATATGAATTTTACTACTACTGTATACTGTTACTAAATAATAATAATAATAATATGTATTGAAAACTAAAGTAAAAGTACAGTTAGAACATTTTATTCTAGAATAGTCCTTAATATACTGTAAATTTCTCCGTTTAAAAAGAATGCATTGTTTGAGGAACTGTAAGAAAGTTGAGGTTAAATATTACATTTTTACGATAATGACGAACGAAAATCGTTTTCTTAACTTTTTTTGTCATTTGTTTGCTTTTTAGTTAAATTTCTAACATTTTTTTTTTCTCTTTCGCAGTAACAAGAACCGCTTTTTTTCCGATCACTCCTATTTTAGGGGTGTTAATAGGCGTCGTGGGCGCCCTGTTCATAGTCGCCATTATCATAGCGGTTGTAATGCGTCTCAAGACGGACCCCGGCAAGAAAAAAAACACGCAAAGTGATTCTAAAGGGGCCGATCTCCCTCGCATCCGAGAGACGGCGGGAACCAGGAGTCGACATCGGAAATGGAAGAACAGGTGAGCTGGAAAGTAAGAAGTGGAATTCGAGCGATTCTCATTCACTTCCGAATGAGAACACGCTTCGAATTCCGAATGGTTTTCAACGACCATGTGTACGATTCTCGTGAAATTTCGATAAGGCTCTGCATTTATGGTCCATACAGTACTAATACAATCGATTA
The DNA here is from genome assembly GCA_023014485.1 of Bathynomus jamesi. NCBI lineage: Eukaryota > Metazoa > Arthropoda > Malacostraca > Isopoda > Cirolanidae > Bathynomus > Bathynomus jamesi. The sequence goes on along the minus strand of JAJOZX010000276.1, from coordinate 65,115 downwards.
AAAAAGTCCTCTTAATTGACTTTACTTTTTTTTACCGATAAATGGACTTTCATCAAAGGACTTTTAAATCGACCTGTATACGAGCAATCTATATATATATATATGCTAGATGTCTAAATTAAACAAAGTAATACAATATATAAAGTATATTTGTGTTGTATTGTTATTTTACGGTGACTCAACAAAAAAAAGAGCTTGGCCACAAAGTCTAGAGTCTTTAGAACATATTCTTTACAACTTAAACTATATTTTTCTATTGATTCCAGGCGTTTTGGGACACAATTTACACTTTCCGTCTGTCTGTGTCTGTCTGTGACTGTCTGTGCATCTGTTGTTAACTCCTTTCCTCCCCTTTATTATATATGTGTGTGTGTATATAATATTTTAAAATGCAAGAAATTCTTTATACGTCCAAATCGTGAGACATCCAGAAAACAACAAAAAAAAAAAAATCCTGTAATAAAGTCCTAACGTTTGCAGCCTTTTCTGGACGTAATAATAATTAAAAAAAAAAGCCAAACAAACTGTCTTCCTTTTCTCCATCAATCATACCCGAATGGACTCCACCAATGGGCCCCAATCGTCTCCGGCTTCCAAAGCGCGCAACGAGAGCGTGCTCTTGACATGAAGAATTGAACCCGCCTCATTCTCCTTTGACCGAAAAGGCTTCATTTCAGGAGGCAAGCAGAGCCACTCTGTTCGAGCGCTCTTTTCACGCAGCAACGGCAGCATTTAAAAAAAGGCTTGCAATTGAATCCTTGTTTTGCAGACGCTGATGTCGACGACGAAGGAATTCCCACCAAGTTGAAACGCTAACATTTATGAAACAGTCGCTTACGAGAATTCAGACGGAGACAGCAAACAGTCGGGGTGGGTTTTCAAATTTTCACTTTATTCTTAAAGCAGACTACACAATTCACTACATCATCATTTGGGTCTTTTCATTGTTTAGTTATTTTGCTATATACAATATATATATATATATATATAATATATATATTATATATATATATATATATATATATATAATGTATATATATATATGTATATATTTGTATTTATTTATTTATTTATTCGAGGAAACTTTCAACCAGAAACTGGACCATTCAGGCTCGAACCTGCGTCGCGATGTATGACAGAACTGGACCTTTACCCATCCATCGGAATCGACAAAACCATAATACCGACACTAAAAACTAACTTAATCCGACCTAACGTAACCTAAGCTATGCTAATTAACCTAACCTAATTAATCCAACCCACAATATATACTTATCGATAGAATATTAAGTGAACAGATGTAGTCATCCGGTCAAAACCACTGCCTTAACTCATCAAGCCAATCCACCCTGAAGACCGTTCAAATTTGATGGAGTCTCATCAGTGTTTGACGTTGCTCCGCTCTATCTTTCACTCTTATATAAATGCTTTAGTGCAGTAACCGGACTTCGTAAAAGAAAACTTTGAAAAGGCAATGTTGATACTTGACCACGCGAGTTTAAGCTTTCTATCTTGAAAAACTGCGATTATTGCACTGAAAGCATTTACACACACACACACAAACACACACACACACACAACACACACACACACACACACACAACACACAGTACGTTATCTATTTACATATTTTGATATTTAATCCTTATTTTTCCCTTTATTCCCTGTTTGTATTGCGTGTGCGTGTGTGTGTGTGTGTGTGTGTGTGCGCGTGCGTGCGTGCGTGCGTGCGTGCGCGCGCGCGCGCGTTACTAACAACTAAATCGTTTTCAAGCCATATTCCTGTCACCGTCCATGGAGTGTGTGTTTACGTAATTTCATTTACCTCAAAAGCGTGCCCATCATCATCACGTGTCTTAACATGGACTTTGTATATCTGTATGTTATGAGAGCCTGGTTCTATATACAATATATGCTTTGATATTTGTTAAGCGTGTAATATATTTCCATAAAGCTACATATGTGAAAATGAACAATGAGTAATTCTTATATTCATATATTCTTAGTCATTTTTTGCATATAAAGTCCAAACTCGCGTAACACTGTAGTTGTATATAAAACGCAAGTTCGGATAAATTTTTTTATTTTTATTTCTGTTTTATTTTTCTGAATAATTGATGATTTATTCCTTTTTTAAATTACTTAATCATTTTGTTTAGATTAGCTTAATAATGTAATCGTGTTAATTCTTTGCAATGTGTCATTTTTCTTTATACATTCTTTCTTCGTTGTAGATGAAGTCATGTCTTGCTTAACGCTTAATTTTAAGTTTTAAGCATTTAATTTTGGTTCATATGCGTGTTTAATTTTAATCCATAATAAAATGCATATTTCAATTTCCATTTTTAGTTAACTCGGCAGATCATGACAACATCAGATCTGTCAATATGCGGTTTAAAATAAAAATATGGCTTCACCTTCAAATATCTTGCTTATCTGTCTCGACATTGCTACAGCTAAAATATTTACCTTATCTTCAAATATTTTGCAAAATAATTCAGCCTATTGAGAATAAAAAACAAAACAGGTGTCAATATTAAATAATAATGATGTCGTCAAAATTTATGTATATAAACGTGTAGAATTTCTCAAGTGATCATTCTGATTCTGTTTGATCTGACTTAGAGGCTGAGCATTACCTGCAACATTTCAGCAGTAAACTACAGTAAGAGAATATCTTTGTCTTCCCCTTCGAGCCTTGCTTTCTTCAGAGAACTTAGTCTTAAAATAGAGAAAAATAATTTCCCGATACGCTACAAGAAGAATCGGGGAACCCTTAGAGAATTTAGTAAGTTTCACAGAATCCTCCGATCCCCTGTTTCCTACCCTATCGCTCCAATTCGGCCTTTGGATCCTCCCAAGAGGCGGCGCCTCTGGCACTTCGGCACCGCTGACTGGGAAGCCCTTGGGCAGTACTTCTGTGATTTCCCATAGAATGATTACTGCTTCCGTGGCCGGGGCCCTTCTGGGTGTGCTGAGCGCAGCATCACAGAGGTGATTCTCTCGGGCATGGAGGCGTACATTCTATATTCTATTCCGACTACTAATGCAAAAAAACCTTGGTTTAACTTTACTTGTTCTAATGCTATCCGCAACAGAGAGAAGGCTTTCAGAGGGTACCGTCGCCATCCAACTCCGGATTCTCACTCAGCTTATATTTCTGCCAAAATCATGCAAAATCCGTTCTTCGACTCGCCAAAAATTTCTTCATCCAGCAAAAATGTGAAAACCTCTCCAATTCTAATTCTTTTTGTTCTTTCTGGCATCTAGCTAAGAACCTCTTCAACAACTTTACTTCTTCTTTCCTTCCTCTTTTCCATTCCAATGGTACAGTTGCCGTCTCTTCTCCTGACAAAGCTGAACTCTTCGCTCAAACTTTCACTTACAATTCAACCCTGGATGATTCCGGTGCTGTTCCTTCATCTCCTCACCCCTCTGACTTTGTCTGAAATTACGAGTAGAATCTCTTCTAAAGACGTTTTTTTCTGCCCTATCTGGGCTGAACTCTAGGAAGGCGTATGGTCCTGATGGTGTTCCTCTTGTTGTTCTTAAGAACTGTGCTTCTGTGCTGACACCTTGCCTAGGCAAACTCTTTCGTCTTTGTCTCTCATCTGGTACTTTTCCTTCCTGCTGGAAGTTCGCTTTCATTCAGCCTGTTCCAAAGAAGGGTGACCGCTCTCAACCTTCCAACTATCGTCCAATTCTTTTGCCTTTACAAAGTTTTTGAATCTATCCTTAATAGGAAGATTCTTTAAACACCTTTCTTCTCACAATCTTCTTTCAGATCGTCAGTATGGATTCCGGAAGGGACGCTCTACTGGCGATCTTCTTGCATATATCTCTGACCATTGGTCATCCTCGTTTCGGGATTTCGGTGAAACTTTTGCTATTGCGCTAGACATATCAAAAGCTATTGATATCGTTTGGCACAAATCTTTAATTTCCAAACTGCCCTCCTTCGGTTTCTATCCTTCTATCTGTGCCTTCATCTCTAATTTCCTTTCTGGCCGATCTATAGCTGCAGTTGTAGATGGCCACTGTTCTCCTAAACAGTGGTGTTCCTCAGGGTTCTGTCCGTTCACCCACTCTTTTCCTTTAATTCGCACTTCCTGTCCTATTCACTCCTATGCCGATGATTCCACACTCACTTCCCCACCCGCTTCCTAAAGCGTCCTTCACAGCAATCACTTCATGATTCGCGTGGGGCGGCTGTGGGACACCTGACCTCTGATCTTTCTGCTATATCTGATTGGGGCAGAGAAAACCTTAAGGCTTTCAATGCCTCAAAAACTCAGTTCCTCCATCTGTCTACTCGTCACACACTTCTGCACAACTATCCCCTTACCTCCAATAACACACAACTCAATCCTTCCTCTTCTCTTAACATTCTTGGCGTTTTTTTTTCTCGTGATCTTTCCTGGAAAGATCACATATACTCTCTTTCTAAAACAGCTTCTAAGAGGTTAGGTGTGCTGTACCGCCTTCGCGGTTTCTTCACCTCCACTCAGTTGCTGTCTCTGTATAGGGGTCTTGTTCGCCCCTGTATAGTGCTTCTAATGTGTCGGGTGGCTCAACCCACACAGCCATACTTGACCGGTGGAATCAAAGGCTTTTCGTCTCATCAATTCCCCGCCTCTTACTGATTGTCTTCAATCTCTCTCTCTTCACCGCAATGTTGCCTCTCTCTCTCTCTTTACTATCGCTATTATAACGGACATTGCTCTTCTGAACTCTCTAACTGCATGCCTCCTCCTTTAAGGAGAGCACGCAGTACCAGACTTTCTACACTTTCTCATTCCTTTTCTGTCCAACTATCTAATGCAAGGGTTAATCGGTATTTTCAGTCTTTCGTCTACTCAAGCGGTCAACTCTGGAACACACTTCATCAATCCATCTTTCCTCCTGTCTATGACCTCCCATCTTTCAAACGCGGAGTGTCTAGGCATCTCAAAAACCCCGAACCTTGATTTTGGCTTTCTTCTTCTATGGGAGGGGCGCTTTTTGCGGGCATTTGCCCTTGGCCCTTCCTTCCTGCATAAAAAAAAGGTATAAGAGAAACTACTGCATTTCCCTACACGGTACCAGCTACTCCAAGGTAACAAATCCGTTGCTGCCACCTAACCAGAACCCTCGTCAACCTCGAACCGCCCAAGGCCATAGAGGGGTTAACACACACACACACACACACACACACACATATATATATATATATATATATATATATATATATATATATGTGCAGGGTGGGCAAAAAAAACTAACGACACTCGTAAACATGTATTTATTGTGGGAAAAAAATTAAGATAGGATTGTTAAACTAAACATAAATGTTCCTTTATCAGTCCTTAATTTATTTAAAAAAAATTGTTCTATATGACCCCATTCTTGTTGAATACATTTGGTTAAACGCGGGATCCATTCATCGATGCATCTGTCAATATAGCGCTGAGACACCTGATTCCAGCCATCCAACACTTTAAGGAGTAACTCGTCAACATTGCGAATATTTTCACCTGCTGTATAAACTTTTGAATTTAAAGCTTCCCAAATGCCATAATCGAGCGGCGTAAGATCTGGACTATTGGGAGGCCACATGTTCGGCTTAATGAAATTGGGTGTTTCTCGTTCCAGATACGCGATTGTACGCTTCACCCTGTGTGCGGATGCTCCATCTTGTTGGAAAGTGAAATTATTTCCACTAATCTGACGAATATCATCCAAATACTGTGGAAGGACCTGTGTACAATAATAATCTGCATTAATTTTGGCTTGTGGCTGAATCACAACAATTCTTGTTTTGCCTAATTTTGATGCTAGACGAAAAGTTAGATGTTTCCTTTATTAACCGCTCGGGTGCAACATCACGTTTTCTCGCAACATTTGCGTATACCCGATGGTTTTGTTGGTTAATCGGTGGTACAATGTGAAATAATTTCTCATCAGAGAACCACAATCTTCTGATTGAGTTACCCTGGAATCTCTTTATCAGGCTTTGTGCACATGTGTCATCCGCCTAACCTTATTGGCATCGGTTAGACTTTGCCCTGATATACGTTTTAAGCTTTTAAATCGAAATCGTGTTTCACAATATTTCTAACACTACTACGACTTATACCCGTTTCTTTTTCGATTTCCCTCAGTGAAATGTGCGTTCCTGGTTTACCTTCCTGACTCGAGATATAACCTTCCACTAAGTCACTATTTGCCTGAGTTCTCGCACTTTTGGGACGACCACTTCCATCACGTCTCTTAACATCTCCAGTTTCATCAACCTTTCTAATGATATACTGAACTCCTGATCCAGTCCACGGTTTATTTGGGAACATTTGTATCATTCTCCTGTCGCCCAGATCTTGGCCAATTTTTAGATTCTTTATAAGCATTTTGTCTTCTTCACTGTATTTAGACATCTTTGCACTTATTTTAGGGGGTCTTAGTTATATTTTACTGTCTGAAATCTGAAATAATAAAGAAAATAGAAGTAAATATTACTGCAATCGTATAAAAGGGAGTATTTAATAGTGTGAAAATTTTAAGTTTATTGGATCATTATCATGTGCAAAAACGGCTTGCAAATCTTTTTTTTTCCCACCCTGTATATATATATATATATATATATATATATATATATATATATATATATATATGTGTGTATATATATATGTACACACACACACACAACACAATATATATACTATATATTATATATATATATACAGGGTGGGCGGAAAGTAGCTCCCTATTTTGGATTGGAAAAAAATACGTATATTATCCATTTATTTCAGAAGAAATAATATGAAAAGGTAGGCATACATGGTAGGTTTTCTCTAAAATTCAATGTGGGCTCCAACTCTTTCCACCAGCTTCTGGAGCCGCCAGGAATGGCGTCCACTGACTTTAGCAGGAACTCCGGCGGGATGGAGGACATGACTTCCCGAATTCGGTCCTCCAGTTCTTCCAATGTCCTCGGTTTGGTGCGGTAGACTTCTTCCTTTACCCACCCCCAAAGAAAGAAGTCGCACGGTGTCAAGTCGGGGCTCCTGGCTGGCCATTGATGTGGACCACGACGACCCATCCAACGCCCAGGGAAGTGGGCATCCAGCCACTCACGGACAACAAGAGCGAAGTGCGGAGGGGCGCCATCTTGCATAAATATCAGATCGTCGATGTTCTCCCATGTGCTGACAACCGGCCAGACCTCGTTTCGCAACATAGCAAGGTACCGCTCAGCATTCATGGTGTTGCGCAGAAGGAACGGCCCACAACCTGATCTGAGGTCATACCACACCACACCGTTACACTGAACCGATTCTGCCATTTTTCAGCGGTAACCATGGGATCCTCTCCTGCCCAGTAGTGGCAATTGTGGCGGTTGACAAAGCCTCCGACGTGGAACACCGCCTCGTCGCTCCAGAGGATGTTGCGGAAGAGATGGGGCCAGTCTTCATGCCAAGCCAGCATGATTTCCCCGAACTCCATGCGAATGTCGCAGTCCTCGTCCGAGAGAGATTGGCAGTAATGCGGCTTCCACGCACGCCAGTTCAGCTCCTTCTTCAGCACAGTTCGCACTGAGTAGCGGGAGAGTCCACTTTCCCGAGCTGCCTGGCGAGTTGACTTTCGTGGACTCCGTGCGAACATTTCCTGAACTGCCTGCACCGTCTCCTGGGCCCTGGATGTCGAAGGGCGACCAACATTCGAACATCTGCCACAGACCCCGTGGTCATGAGCTTCGAGTGGCAGTTCTTGATTGTTTTCGGGTCCACTTGGGCACGTGGTCCGTGAATGGCCCGCCACCATCTTTGAACTCGAACGACAGATTGCCAAACTTCGTACCGTGCCGCCAACTGGGCACGCTCCTGCAGTGTTAAACGCTCAGCCATGTTACCCTTCAATCTGAAATGAAAAAAAAAAAAATGAACGTTACAATTGTACCACTTTAGAAACACAAAGAGAACACTTTAGAGAAAAAAAGATTACCGTTACAATTGTACCACTTTAGAGAACAAACCATAACAATATAACAATACAATCACAATTATACATAATTTATATGTAATTTAAATTAGGGAGCTACTTTCCGCCACCCTGTATATATATATATATATATATATATATATATATATATGCACACACACACACACACACACACACACATATATATATATATATAATATACGTAAAATTTCGAAAAAAGTTTACCTAGAAACAAAATTCACAACAAAACATTAAAAAATACCAATTGGTAATAGTCTTTCTTTCTTTGGTTAGTGTTTTTTTATGCGAGTAATAAGATTTTAAGTCCAGAACCACTCTGACCTATGTACTACAGGGTGGGGCACGGGAACCAAGTGTTTTTGGAATAATCAGGAAAATGATATTTATTTTTGTAAAGAAAATATATTGGTAGAACAACATCGTAAGAACATAGCATTTCATGTCATAATAATCATGTACCGAAAATTATATCTGGCATATGATGTCCTTGGCCGTCGACGCATTGTTGAAGGCGTTTACGAAAATTGGCCTCCACTCTTCCCAGCAGGTCTCTGTTGATTTGGATGATTTGTTGACGGATCGCTTCCTTCAATGCATCTAATGTACGGGGCTTGTCCTCGTAGACACGTGACTTGAGGTACCCCATAGAAAGAAGTCACATGTGGACAAGTCAGGGGACCGAGGGGGCCATGCAATGTCACCAAATCTCGAAATGAGATGGTTGGGAAACAGGGGCGAAGAACAGCCATTGACGCTCTGGCGGGTGTGGCGTGGCCCATCTTGCTGAAACCACAAATGTCGACGAGCAATACGCCTTCTTCGTAACTCAGGGATGAAAAAGGTGTTCACCATCTCAATGTAACGCCCAGATGTTATGGTAACGGTAACCCCATTTGTTCGAAGAAATAGGGACCGATGACGCCAAACTTTCCCACCGCGCACCAAACTGTAACCTTAGGGCTATGCAGCGGTTTTTCATGGAGTTGTCGCGGATTTTCAGCAGCCCAATACCGACAGTTTTTGATTGTTGACGGCCCCATTAAGGTGGAAATGGGCTTCATCACTCATTACCACCATCATGTTTTCATTCTGCTCATAAAGTGCAAGCATTTCCTGTGCAAAATTCAGTCGTTGGGGGCAATCGTTTACATTCAATTCCTGCACCATCGCTAACTTGTATGGGTGAAAATGTAATTCTTCATGCAAAATCCGTTTAACAGTACGATTGCTGATTCCGAGTGCAGCTGAATGTCTCCGAGCAGAGCGGCCTGGGCTTTGCAACATCGCTTGTCTGACCCTTTCAACGTTCTCTGGAGTACGCACAGTGCGTTGCGGCCCCTTCGGTTTTGTTTTCATTATTGAGCCTCCTGTTCGAATATTGTTAACCCAACGTAAGATTGGTCACGAGCGGGAACAGTCATTTCGATGAATGTTGAATCTGCGGCGAAACGCACGCTGAACTGCTGTCACTGACTCGCCACTCCTAACAAAATGATCATACGCGAACATGCGGTGTTCTAACGTCCACTGCTCCATGATGGCACCTGAAAGATAAAGGTGAGTGTTAGTTAAAGTTAAATGCTATGAAACCAATGAGGAATGGAATGCTACCTACCGCACGCCCCTCCCATTCCTAATGGCCGATTACTAGCTATTCAAAAAACACTTGATTCCCGTGCCCCACCCTGTATATATCTAATTGGTAATATTTTATGCTTTTTAGAATGTTTGTTTCTAGGCTACCCTTTTTTCCGAAACTGTACTTTATATTCTTAAATGAGAAATAACTGCTAGAATATTCCTATGAATTTCTATGGAGCGGCGAAAGTATAGATAACGTCGTTTAAGACTAATTTTTGCTTAATTTCGAATAATAAATTGCACAAATTTTTACTTTTTTAAAAGCTGTTTTCTCGATTTCCTTCGTATCTGTTTTCGCTTTAATTTAAATGTGTTTTTAGTTCTTTTCTTTAAGAAACCGTCAATCGTTCATAGGTTCCTATTTATTTTCGTTACGGGGTAAATTTTTATAATGTTTTCCTGTTCCGTTTGATCAGGAGTATGTTCCGACGCAAAATAATCAGTTAGGAGGGCTAGAAAATGGCCTTACGCTCAAGGCCACACTAATTCATCCCGCTACGCTAATTTCCGGGTTATTACTATTAGCACCATCGGAGGTCGAACCCCTGACCTCAATGTCTTCACTTCGCCTATAGGGAACCGTCCATGTAGAGTACATTGTCAGAAATTCTGAACAAGATTTATTTCTAAGGAAACAAGGATGTTGGTATTGTCATCGCAAATATACACCGTCTGCCAAAAAAAAAGGGTTCACTCTAAAAACATCCATGGAATCAACATTTTTCAAACAATCAGTATGAAACTTATACACGTAAAAGATGCATAAAACATCTACCTGTAAACCAAATTTCAGTTCGAAGCTATCAAAAATAACGATTTATTAAATATTTCTTTAATAATACTACAACTGATGCTCGAGAAACTAATCAAGAATCCTTTATTTCCATTTTCACTTTTGTAAATTCTAATATACGATTTTTTTGGCAGGGTTATAAAATATAGTGAATATGCCATTTTCAGAGAAAGAAGTTTATAATTAAGCATTATAGACTAGAAAAGGGATATGGATGAACGAAACTGCTCTCCGAATTCCCCAACAAAGTATGGACGCTTGGTGGTTTGGGAAAGCTTCTAAAGAAAATTGACGAGACTGGGGATATCAAAAGAAGAGAGGGAAGTGGGCGACCAAAAACTGTTCGCATACAAGACAATATTGACGACGTCGAAGAATGTATATTAAGTCAGGAAAACCAGCCAGGAACCCATATGACACCAGCTCGCATATCAAAAGAGTTACAATTATCAGGAACTAGTGTGAGACGCATAATTAACCAAGATCTTCAACTAAAACCTTTCAAAACAGTGCCGGGCAAAAGATTATTCAAACTGATGAGCAGAAACGCGTTCAAAGAGCAAAACAAATCTTACCGCGAGTAACATGTGATAAACTTTCAAAGGCTTTTTTCACTGATAAAAAGAGATTCACTGTGGAGCCACCTCGGAACAATCAAAATGACAGAGTTTACTCGCACGTCCAATGTAAGAATGAAATACATGATAGCAGAATTTTTGCAACCAGAAGTTATTTCTCAGCTAGTGTCATGGCGTCAGTTGGCATATCAAAGTTATGAAAAGCATCCATTCATTTTATTGAGCCTGGTGTAAAAGTCAATGCCGAGTACTATCGAAATACTCTGCTGCGAAACATTCTTAATGGAGCAACGTCCCATACAGCAATAGCAACTGTGGAATACTTAAAAAATAACGTCCCAGAATTACTTGAACCCCAAAATTGGCCACCTAACAGTCCTGATTTGAACCCTGTTGACTATGGAATCTGGAAAAATTTGGCACAGAGAGTTTACAGAAGCAGGGTGAGAAATGTTGATCACTCGCGTCAGCCTCTTGCGGAGAAGTGGGAAGAGATACCACAAGAGCAGATCGATCGAACCATTGATGAATTTCGTCCAAGAGTGAAGAAAATTGTTGAAACAGAAGGGAAACAGAGTTAACAATTTTTTTAATAGGAATTCCAAGAGAGTAAAATGTTAATTTGATTTCTTTTGTAAATTTAGGATTCAAGTTCCGTTTCGAAATTCAAAATCCTTTTTTTTTTATTTTCATGTTTTTTTAATGGAGGCATTTCCTATATTTTATAAATCTTATGATGTATTTTATAGCTAAAATGAGAATAAAAATTTGATTACCAAAGTTTTACCGCCTTTGTGGACTCCCAGAATTCAAAACTGGAGCGATGTTCACCAACAAAATTTGTTGAACATAAACAATCCTCATTAAATCATTAATTTTGAATATAATAATCTGAAAATTGGTGTACATATATACTGTTTACATAGTTTTGCTCTATATGAGTTTCATTAGATTGGTTAATAAATGTTGATTTCATGGCTGTTTTTAGAGTGAACCCCTTTTTTTTGGTAGACAGTGTATATGTTTTTTAAGTACTTCGGCGTTTACAGAATTCGAACCCTTCTCTTTCCAGTCAGTGTAGTAAGTAGCCCCTCTCCGCTGCACTACCAAGAGAATTAGTTAACGTTTAAGCATTGTTCTGCGTCATTTGCCTTTCCCAGTAGTAGTATGTATGCACTTTCCCACTGTTTACTGTTCTTCTGCTCTTCTACGGCATTTGTATTTATACATTTTAAATTTTATTCTTTAGGATTATTTTAAATAATGCATGTAAACGTTTTGTCGAATTGTACTCTTCGCTGCTACAATACGTTTAGCGTATTTCCTTTGTTTTATGTAATTTATGTATACATTTATGGCTAAACTGTATATCTATATACAAAATGAACAGTCATAATCATCGTAAAGTTCAAGAGAGATAAGTTAAAACTAATAAGACTATATATATATATATATATGTGTGTGTGTGTGTGTGTGTGTAATAAAATACCGTATGATTAGTTTCAACTTCTTACTCTTCTTTGCTACTGGTTAATTTAACGAGTATAAAAGTGCTGTGAAGTTTGTGCAGCGTTCATTTAGAATAAGTGACACTTATAAAGATGTGTGTCTTGGGTAACTTCTCTTCTTTAATTTTATCTGGCGCAAAACCTCTTCTATCATGTCAGCAAGGCCTGCAGTCTGTAACTGAGGACCCGTTTATTTCGTTGGAAAATAAAGCCTTTTCTCTCGTTGTATCAGATACGTGTATGAAAATAGTCAGAGTGCAGTAGTAACACGTGTGCGTGAGATTTTCTATAAAAAAATTCGTGTGATTTTTAGATTTGATAATAAACAGTACTTGCAGTCTGTTGCAGTTTTGTTGCGTGCGCTCACACACACACACACACACACGTGTATATGTATATATATCGGGTCGGCAAAAAAAAAAAGCGAGACCTTTTAAATCTTTCATATCTCGGCAAATACAGTACATAGAACCATGAAAATTTAGTATGTTAGTACTAGGTAATTTTATGGTTTGTCTGCCATCTTTTAGCATTTTAGCTGAGAAATTGGATTTATGGCGAATATTCCAGAAAAATCTTGCTAATCATAGGTTCAAGTTGATAATTAAAGCGATTTTAATTAATGTAAGCCAACTGTAGGAGGTTTGGACAAGTTTCTCAAAAAAATCGATAAAACAGGAGATATCAAAAGAATACCAGGTAGCGGTATTAAATTTAACCACCAAACAGTCCTGATTTAAATCCTGTCGATTACGGCCTTTGGGAAAATTTGTCACGGAGAATTTATCGTGTCAAAGTAAGAAATGTAGCTCATTTACGACAGCTTCTTCTGGAAAAATGGGATGAGCTACCACAAGAACAAATCAATAAAGCCATAGACGAGTTCCGTCCTAGACTGAAAAAGGTTGTAGAAGTTCGTGGTAAACATATCGAGCAGTTTTTTAACATCAAGGTAGCACCATATGTGAGTACTTTGTAACTTTTTATCTGCACATACAATGCAGTAGTAGTGTAAATGGAGAACTTCCAGTGGCATAAAGAAATGTTCAATAAATCTGTAATTTTCATTAGTTTTCTTTGAAATCCGCTCACCGTATAGGGAATTTACTTAGTTGTGGGGTGTGAAAAAAATAATGAAATCTGACCATAACTTTGGATTTTACAGCCAAAGTTCGAGGTCTCCTCCTTTTTTTTTTACCGACCCTATATATATATATATATATATATATATATATATATATATATATATATAATATATATATATATATATATATATATATATATATATATATATATATATATATATATATACTGTATATATATAAGAATTGTATTTGCTTTTAGTAACTTTCATTTCAGTTAATTTTAGAGACTAATGAGGTGGCGCAGTGTATACAACGAAACGTTTAACGAAAATACTCAATTTTTATATAAACAAGGTTAAAGGATATGCCCTTGACGCTTGAATTAAGGTATGCAAAATAGCCACAAAGGAAGTTCTTTTTGGAAACAAATTCATTTTGTATATATATATATATATATATATATATATATATATATATATATATATATATATATATATATATATATATATATATATATATATATACGGACAAATAGATAGAAAGATAGTTTCGATGCAAATAAAATCCAAAGGGACATCGTGGATCTCTTTCTTTCCTTTGAGGAAGATATTCGCTTGAATATAAGAAAGTATTACAGGTTTATTTGAGAATTTGCTCGAATGAAAAAATGCAGCATTTTCTTTCTTTATTTCAGAAATTACAAATTTACGAGGAAATTATAGACGCCTAACAAAGCAAGTGCGCACTGCGTATCCCGTTTGCGTTTTAGCTTTTAACAAACTGTAAACCCTGTTAACACCTCGCCCCTTTCAGCCCCTGACACAAACACCATTACAACCGCAGTTACAGAAAGTTATATAGGCGCAGTTAGAGCCGTTATAAATAATACGGTACCTCTCTGAGAGCTTTTAGTCGTACTCTATCAACTGTAAGCATGTTCAGTAAATATGTAATTGCAGCCTTATTGCTCTCTCGCTCCTCCTTTTCTTTCTTTGCAGTTGTGTTGTTCTATCTTTACCTGAAAGACTTCATTCATTGTAACGAAAGTTTTAAAGTCTTCTAATATCTCTACTTTTTATTTGGGTTGCCATAACAACGTAAGTTTTCTCGTAAGTTCCATTCCATAATCACATAGTTGAGGAATGAGCAAGGAAATAATAGTGTATATATATATATATATATATATACAGGGCGTCCCAAAAAAATGTATACACACCTTAAATAATTATAAAGGCAGTGTTTATTAAAATACATTTCATTTTCAAAATGTAATAGAATCTACAGACATTATTTAATTGTTTTGTTAACGCCTGTTTTCAAACTGACGTCCGTTCTGGTCCAGGCACTGCTGATAACGCGAAGCAATGGAATCGCAAACATCACGAAACATTTCGTTTGGTATTTGTGTGCATTCTCGTTCAATGGCTGCTCTCAATTCAGCGACTGTTGCAGGTTTTATATCGTAGACTTTGTCTTTTAAGTATCCCCATAAAAAAAAGTCTAGTGGTGTGAGGTCTGGTGAACGCGGAGGGTATTCTACGAAACCCCTTTGTCCAATCCACATCCACATCGTGCCAAGTACCACTCGCAATACTCCACTCTTCGGTCCGGATCATCTTCATTAATAGCATGGACTAATCTTGGAATGTAACTTTTCCATTGACAGCGCTTCAAAATGCAATGGACAGACGATTCTGAAATTCCTACCTCACGACTCGCTTGCCGCACAGATTTTCTTGGACTTTGGTGATACGTTTCCATTACTCTTTCTTGCTTTGTGGGGCTTGTCGATGTCCGTGGTCTTCCGGAACGCTTCTTGTGGACATTCTGAACAGTTCCATCGGCTTCAAACTTATCTCTAATTCGAGTGATGGTAAGTCGCGTTGGTGGATCTGTTTGAAACTCCCTCCTAAACTGTCTTTGCACTTCAACTGCGTTTTCACACTTCCAGTAGCATTTTAGAATGAATTTCCTTTGTTCAAAGCTTAGTCTGACTGCCATTATTAATTCTAATAGGTTTAACTTGGAAAGAAAGAAACATCAATTGAGCTATCAGCTATTAAAGTGTGTGTACATTTATTTGGGACGCCCTGTATATATATATATATATGGACATTTTTTTCTTTCTTTATAGTGATCAAAAACAACATACAACATTAGTCGATTTCGTAATGCGTTTTACGTAAGTTTTTGGATGTCATAAACAGTGGTGAAATTAGGCCGGTATAGTCGGGCACGCTGAATCCGAAAGAAATTAATATTTCATACGGCGTACCAGCAAAAATGGGAATCAATCACACACACACACACACGCACACACACACACACACACACACACACACACACACACACACACACAGCTAATTATAAAAATCTTTAATTAGAATAGTTAACATAAATAATAAGTCTATATTTATAACCGCCTAATTAGTTAATTATTAAAAATAAGTTATTGTATGAACTTACAACTGGATTTAATTCATTTAAATAAAAGAGGTGGAAGAGGGAGTGGAGTTGAGGTGTAGTGTACCATTATAACGTGGAGGTTTGAAAGTTTAGATGATGTGACAAAATAGCATTTGTGTTGGGGAGTTTTGCTACAGCACCGATACTCAATCTTGCAACTTTTAAGAGCGTCTGATCTCACACTGAAAAAACTTATCGTCTGCGTATGTTCGTTGAGCCCGGTCACCTCCAGTCTAGGTTAGGTTAGGTTTTTATTTCCCATCGTTAGTTTTCCTGTTTTGTTTCGTTCTTCTTTAGCCCTTTCTCGTTCCTTTTTTCGTGCATTTTTGTGGCACACACACACACACACACACACGTACGAGCGCCTGTTAGGTAGTACAGCTTGAAAATACTTCAAAATTAAATTTTCTTTGATTCAAATACAAAGAAGTCGTGAAATGATACATCACTTTATTGGTACACTTCTGTATTTAAAGTACGAACGCGCAACTCATTTTCTGGTGAATTTCAAATGAAATCTACGATAGAAAGTGAAGCCTTATCAGCAATTATAATTTCTTTCAAACTTCAATGAGTATTAATGAGGGTTCTTCTCAAATCATTAGGAAATTAAATTGCTGGAAAATAATTACAGAAGAAATTATTTCGTTTTTGAATTTGCATATTATATATATATATATATATATATATATATATATATATATATATATATTACAGGTGAACTGATTCAAACCCAGATCTGAATTATATTAAAAAAAAAACATTTTAAATTTTATTTAAGCCGAATTCCTTGATATAAATCCTAATCTGTACCAAACTGTATTCAAGGAACATCTCTTTTTATCCATTTCGAAATGTAAATCCCTTCCAAATACGGGATAGCGGGAGGGGAGAAGCTTTTTTTAAATCTGTATTTGTGCCCATATATATATATATATATATATATATATATATATAATATATATATATATATATATATATATATATATATATATAATATTTAGGAGAAATCCAATGACAAGGAGAAATGTAAATGCCATGAAAAGTCTTCTTTAATGCGCAACGTTTCGAGCAATACGCTCATCTTCAGGCTGTTTAATAACAATGTGAAATTAAAATCAATATTGAATGAAAAACAAAACAGAAAATTTCTATAACCTATTCGTAAAGACAAATTTTAAAAGACTGAGAAAAGAGGGTTAAATTCTAAGTTATACAGATTTACATATAAAAATTAAGAAGTTATTTTTAAATACATGTAGTAAATGTGAAATTAATACACTGGAAAAATTACCAATAGTACACTGGAACAATGGAGCTATCTACCTTACACTGCAGTATCCGAGGCTGACTAATTTGAGCAGAGACAAAGAACGGGAAACACGAAGGATGGCGAGGGCGATTGGGGAAGGAGGGATTATAAGGAATTGGGGAAGGAGGAGGGATCATAGCAAATTGAGAGGGACGGCCGATGAGTCAACATTCAGACTAGGGGACAATGCTTTAATGAAAAGGGATTCTAAAATTCTTAGTGAGTTGGGACAAGTATTACAACCAAGAATTTTAAAATTGTCTAAAGTGACATCAATTTTACATTTAATGCTGTGTTCACGAATACTCGAGGCTTCTTTAGTTTTTAAAATTTTACCTGTTCGGCCACTTATTCCCATATGCGAATAAAATCTAGCCCTGAGAGAGCGAACAGTGCTGCCGATGTAATTCCCAAGGAGACACCTGGGGCAGGTAAATAAATATACAACACCGCTACGCAACGAGTCAGGGGTTCGATCCTTCGCTGAGAAAAAGCTACCTAAAGACGTTTTATTAATAAATATGATGCGGAAATCAGTATGATAAAAAAATTTCCTAAACAATTTTGTAAATTTAAGCTTAAATTCCTTATTCAAAGGACCCATTTCAGGTACCAAGAAATATTTTATATCCTTCGGCACTGGTTTGGGCATGAATTTTTTTAGTTTTACTGATTTCAACTATAAGATGTCTTGTATTAAAACTCTCCTGTTCAGAGGATATAATTTGACCTCTAATTTTACCTTACTTAATAATGAATTTAATAATCTAAGATCATACTTTACTAATAATAGTTTTCCTGTTCAATATGTAGACAAACTAATTAGATCCTTCTTAAATAATGTTTATAGCCCTCAACTTCCATGTATTACAGTGCCGAAGGATATAAAATATTTCTTGGTACCTGAAATGGGTCCTTTGAATAAGGAATTTAAGCTTAAATTTACAAAATTGTTAAGGAAATTTTTTTATCATACTGATTTCCGCATCATATTTATTAATAAAACGTCTTTAGGTAGCTTTTTCTCAGCGAAGGATCGAACCCCTGACTCGTTGCGTAGCGGTGTTGTATATTTATTTACCTGCCCCAGGTGTCTCCTTGGGAATTACATCGGCAGCACTGTTCGCTCTCTCAGGGCTAGATTTTATTCGCATATGGGAATAAGTGGCCGAACAGGTAAAATTTTAAAAACTAAAGAAGCCTCGAGTATTCGTGAACACAGCATTAAATGTAAAATTGATGTCACTTTAGACAATTTTAAAATTCTTGGTTGTAATACTTGTCCCAACTCACTAAGAATTTTAGAATCCCTTTTCATTAAAGCATTGTCCCCTAGTCTGAATGTTGACTCATCGGCCGTCCTCTCAATTTGCTATGATCCCTCCTCCTTCCCCAATTCCTTATAATCCCTCCTTCCCCAATCGCCCTCGCCATCCTTCGTGTTTCCCGTTCTTTGTCTCTGCTCAAATTAGTCAGCCTCGGATACTGCAGTGTAAGGTAGATAGCTCCATTGTTCCAGTGTACTATTGGTAATTTTTCCAGTGTATTAATTTCACATTTACTACATGTATTTAAAATAACTTCTTAATTTTTATATGTAAATCTGTATAACTTAGAATTTAACCCTCTTTTCTCAGTCTTTTAAAATTTGTCTTTACGAATAGGTTATAGAAATTTTCTGTTTTGTTTTTCATTCAATATTGATTTTAATTTCACATTGTTATTAAACAGCCTGAAGATGAGCGTATTGCTCGAAACGTTGCGCATTAAAGAAGACTTTTCATGGCATTTACATTTCTCCTTGTCATTGGATTTCTCCTAAATATTAAATTGAAGCTCTGTAGAAGCAACCCGCATGATTATATATATATATATATGTGTGTGTGTGTGTGTAAAACAGCGAAACCCTTTCGCAAACTTAAATTTAAGCTGTTTATTTGTCTTAAACGATATACAGTATATATATATATATATACACACACACACAGTATATATGAGGGGCGGTCAGAAAATAAGTTTACACGGCGTATAATTTCGTAACTAAGGGACCTACATTGATTATGTTTGTATCAGGTGAATTCGTTTATCATTGTTGGCAACACTGCACGTCGATTCGGCTGCCATGTACCGTACATTGGTTATATGAGTCAGTTGAACATGGTGGCTCGACTGGAACAGTGCCCTGTCATTTCTGCAACGATATTCCGAGCAACACTGCACGTCGATTCGGCTGCCATCTACCGTACATTGGTTATATGAGTCAGTTGAACATGACGGCTCGACTGGAGCAGTGCCCTGTCATTTCTGCAACGATATTCCGAGTCTGTCAGTGGTCAAGAATTTCTCGAGCGCTTTGTCACGGGAGACGAGACACGGGTTCATCACCGTACTCCGGAAACAAAACGTGCCAGCATGGAATGAAAACACCCTGGGTTCCCACCACCAAAGAAGTTCAAGATTGTGAGGTCTGCTGGCAAAGTGATGGTTACCGTGTTTGGGACCACAAAGGCGTTTTCCTCGCAGACTTCATGCAAAAAGGCACAACAATCAATGTAGCTGCATATTGTTCAACACTGGAACGTTTACGAGTGGCCATTAAACGTAAACGTCCTGGACTGCTCCGTAGGGCAGGGCACTGTTCCATTCGAGCCGCCATGTTCAATTGACTCATATAACCAATGTACGGTACATGGCAGCCAAATCGACGTGCAGTGTTAACAACAATGATTAACGAATTCACCTGATACAAACATAATCAATGTAGGTCCTTTAGTTACGAAATTATACGCCGTGTAAACTTATTTTCTGACCACCCCTCGTGTGTGTGTGTGTGTATATATATATATAAAACCTTTGGTTAGCTTCCGCCCGAATTGTTCATTCTGACGAGGGTCAAGCTTTTCACTCCACCTTAGACCTACAGTTTAACGTGGAATCCGAACCACGCCCCATCAGCAGCCCAGCGCCTTAACCACTAGGCCACCTAGGGTACCCATTTATCTACCAACCACTTCCTTTATTGTGTGGAAGGATGAACAGCTGGGTTTTGCTGCGCGCCGGCTGCCATCGGGTCTCAAACCCGAGGCCGATGGATTCGTAGTTAGCGACGCTAACCACTACACCACCGAGGCGCATATATATATATATATATATATATATGTGTGTGTGTGTGTGTGTGTGTGTGTGTGTGTGTGTAAAATGGTAAAACCCTTTCTCGAACTTGAATTTAATCTATTTATTTGTCTTAAATGATATATATACATAGTATATGAGGTATCTCAGAAAAATGTTATGCAGAAAGTACAAATATAATATTGGTATTATTGGTGTTTATTGGTGTTACAAGAAAGCAAGAAATGTAATTTACAATATGTACTAGCACGAGTGTTCAAAATAGTCTTTATTTTTATCCAAGTACGCCTGACATCATTGCAGAGTGCCCTCTGTTGGCTTTCTACGGAAACAAAAATGCGTACTATCGGCATATGTGTATTGGTGTTACCAACGATTTAAGTGTGTATACATTTTTGTAGGGGGAACTTTTTTGGGCGGCAGTTTGCCACTGGATATTTTTTTTAGGAAGGAAGGAGGAGCCAAGGAGGAGATTGTAGACACCAATCGACCAGGGAAGTAGTCCTGGGAGGGGAGGGCATTAGACAGAAGACAGGAAGTGCTGGAACTCCCGTTTCTTCTGTCACAGTCCTCTTTAACTGATCTTTTTTCGTGTCTTATCTATCTTGTGAGTAGTCCAGCATGCTCTCAAAAATACATTTCAAAATACATTCAAAATTTGTTAAGAAAAAAGTAATAAAATGACGTCATGGGCCTTAGAGACCTTGATTTTAGATCTCTCTTTCTTATGCAGGGAGGGGGCATTTTTGCTGGCGCTCGCCCTTACCCATTCCTTTTTACATAAAAAAAAGGGGGCGAATGCCCGCAAAAACGCCCCCCTCCCAAAAAAAAAAAGAAGAAGAAGAGAGCCAAAATCAAGGTCCAGGGTTTTCGAGACGCTTGGACATTGCGTTGACAGATTGGCGTTCATAGACAGGGGGACACATTGAATACCATTGTCGACGCTTGCGCTACAATTTCACCTGATACATTGGAATATGTGTGTTGTTCTGTTGTTTCTAGATGTGAGGCGGGTTTGGATGAAAATGGAGACTATTTTAAACACTTGTGCTAGTTCACATTATAAATTACCTTTCTTGTTTTCCTGTAACACAATGAACACAAATAATACCAACACTATATTTGTACTATCTACAAATAAAGTGTGTATACAGTTTTCCGACACACACACACACACACACACACACACGCACACATATATATATTAGTGTTGAAAACCGGCTTGTAAAAACCGGTTTTCAACCGGTTTGTGAAATTCCCCTAAAAATCGAAAACCGAAAGAAAAAACCGGTTTTATCGATTGATTTTTATTTGGCTCAAACTTGCGCGAACGTGCAGCTACGCGCTACAGCGCACAAAAAATAACTTCGAATACATTACCTATTAAGTTAAATTGTGACAAACTGGCAACTGCTCTTCAGTATAATTTTTGCCTATCTGGCAACTCGATCTTCAGTTTGTCTCATCATGTAGGCTGTAGTGTAGAGTCAGTCGACTAAAACCCTATTCGCAGTATAAGACCCTTAATGCCCTTTGTTTCTTAAGATGTCATTTCCAAAATAGGGATAAAATCTAAATTAATTTATATATTTTTTCTTACACGAGTCAATTTTCTGTTTTCTAGGTAAAGTTTTTTTTATTAAAAAATTTTATTTCAATGTTTTTTCCAAAATAGAGATAAATTTTATTTTTATTCTTTATAATTTTTTTACAAAAAGAAGTTTATTTCTTTCTAAGTATAGATGTTTTATTTTAAAAAATTATTTCAAATCTAAATTGTTTGAATAATGTATTATTTTGGCTAAAATAAAATATGTCAAAGTTGTCATTTTCTTATTCATATGCATACATATGCTGCTGCATTTTTGCATTCTTTTGACCAAAAAATAGGCGATAAGCTATGCTTGTTAAGAGTTAAAGTCAGTACCTTTCAATTGTGGCTTTTAAAAATTACTATACTTTTCGGTCATAACCGGTTAAAACCGGTTTTCAAAAAACAGATAGATTAAAAACCGGTTTGTAAAGTTTCTATTATTTTTCAACACTAATATATATATAATATATATATATATACACACACAGGGTGGCGCAAAAGTCGCGCATCATAGGAATTTTTTTATATATATTTTTTTTTTCGTTTAGGTAGGGGATGACTACGAAATTAACAACAGACGAGAGGGTGAGCTTGGTTTTAATGCATTTCATCGATTTGTAGTACCTGGTATTCCATGCATTAAAACTAAGCTCACTCTCTCGTCTATTGTTAATTTGACCAGAGCTGGGCACTTGTGGCATATTTTGCGGTACTGCGGTACTGCGGTACTACCAAACTACTAAACCGGTACCGCATAACGCAGTACCGCAAAGGATCGCTGAAAGTACGGCAGTACCGCTACCGCATTCAAATTTCCGCGTACCGGTTTGGTACCGGTTTGGTAGTTTGGTAGTACCGCAGTACCGCAGTACCGCAAAATATGCCGCAAGTGCCCAGCTCTGTTAATTTCGTAGTCATCCCCGACCTAAAAGAAAAAAATTATATATATATATATATATATATATATATATATATATATATATGGGGAATTCCAACTCTTCTAAAATGAAATTCAATTCTAATTCCTTAATTCCCTTTTGAGAATCCCTTGAAATATGTTCCCACTTTGATTCCAGTTCCGATCATACGATAGCCAGATTTAATTTCGGTCGTATTTATATTTTCGATTCAGAATTGGGTTAAACTTTAATAATAAATTAAATATCAGGGTCGAAGTCGCTTCCTTTCTTGTTTGTAAATGTCATAAAAATACTCGAACCGATTTTGGCACCAACGTTTGAATTGCTTCGAGATTAAAATATTCAGTTATGCATTTTGTTTCAAAAGTATTTCAATGACTACGATTGTGGATAGAAATTAGTAGGGGTTCTTTTCCTTTTTTGGGGGGAGGGGGTCTGAAATACATTTGCTTTTGAAATTAACCTTTTGGAAAAATGAACTTATTTTATTTATTTATTTATTTTATTTTTAATTTAAGGAATATTGTCATATTTTTTTTTTTTATTTCTTAATTTAAAAATAATTATAGATTTAAAAATGTTGTTATTTTCCGCATAGTTTTACCATAAAATAACGAAATTTGGCTATATATACAGACGGATATGATTTTTTAGCTGTTTTTGGTACCGTAAGTTTTGAAAGTTCAAAATTTTTCTAAAATTGTGTGTGTTTCGGTTAGTTTTATTCGAAACGGTTCGGAAAACACCGAATTAACGTTGATGCGTGTGCGTGTGTGTGTGTGTGTGTGTGTGTGTGTGTGTGTGTGTGTGTGTGGGTTTTAAGAAATAAATAGAGAAACTAAAGAAAATTATGTATGGAACCCTATTTCTTTACCATGAAGTTCAAAAACTAGCTATAGATAATGAAAATGAAAATGAATGAAAATGAAAAGGTTTATTGGCAGACTATAGTCCATATGACAAATATTATTAATACAATGACAGTTCATACACTAAGGATAAAAATATATACAATTGATTAGAAATAATACTGCACTGTCGAAGTTAAGTAGAGCTACAGACAGACGTTTTCGTACCAAAAAGTCCATAGCTTAGAGGATAAATGGCAGGACTCATGGATAGCTTGGATGATCGGGTTGGTTGATTTTTTAATTCTTTGCATTAGACTGTGTTGAGCACGTCTTGTTACCTCCGGGAAGCTCGGAACATTGCGGGTTGCAAACATTTGCGAAGCTGAGCATCTCGGGGGTAATTTATGTAAGAGTCTAAACGACCTGTTGACAGCAAATTTAGGGTTCTGCCAGAACCTTTTTTATAATTCACCCAGAGTTGCTGACCGTATATATTACTGCAGAAAGTACGAAAGAGTGTGTCTTTAGCTTCACTTGTACAGAAACGAAGGTTCCTTATGGTCATATTCGCTTTAGCACACAGGCTTCGAGATTGTTTTCTTATATCCGAGTCATCACTCAAGGAGCTGGTAATAGTTTGACCCAAATACTTAAACTCTTGTACTTCCTCAATTACTTCACCATTCATTTTAAACCTTATATCAGCTGGCTGATTACAGCTTTTAGGATGAAATTGCATAACCTTAGTTTTTGTCACATTAAAAAGAATATCATGTTTCTGCGAATACACTTCGCAGACTTTTAGTAGCCGATCCAGACCTTTAACAGAGGGACTTATTAACACCATATCATCGGCATAAACTAAGTTATTTATCCTTGTGTTATCTATACAACATCCTACTGTTGCCTCATTAAGTGAAGCAATTAATCCGTCAATATACACATTAAACAGCATAGGGGAGAGCAAGGAGCCTTGTCTCACCCCACAAGAGGAGCCAAAACACTCGGATAGTACATTGCCCCACCTAACAGTGAAAGATTGGTGGGAATACCAAAATTTCAATAAATTTAATATGTACATGGAACCTTCCTGTCTTTTAGTTTTGCAAATAAAATATTGTGGTTCACCCTATCATATGCCTTACTTATATCAAGGAAACAGCTATAAATGGTTGAATTACTGTCAATGTATTTAGATATTGTTTCTTTAAGTACATAGATACACAGGTCAGTTGAGTGGGACCTTTTAAAGCCAAACTGATTAGGAGATGTCCATAGGAAATCATTTATCGGAGTAACAAGAGTTTTTCTAGTAGTTTCGAGAAGCAGGAAGCGACAGCAATAGCCCTGTAATTATTGCTGGACAGAATGTCTCCATACTTATTTTTGACCAGAAGCAAGATATATACCCTCATGAACTCTGCAGGGTTATAGCTATGAGCAAGCATGGCTGATAGGAGCAATGATATATGCAGACATACTACGTCATTTGCATATTTTAAGTGCTCATTCGATAAGTCATCTATCCCTGACGCAGAACCAGTCTTTAACTCTTTAATTAACCTCTTTACTTCAGAAAATGATATAAAAATTTTCCCTTGTCCCTCCCACAATCGTTTCGCTGCAATCTATCTTAAGATTATCCCTACTCACACTATTAAGAATGTTAGAGTAGTGGTTTTTCCACAGCTTTGCAATTTCATCGTCTCCCGACACCCCATCGATTGTCGGAGGAGGACATTTTTGACACCCGTTTGATTCTTAACAAATTTCCAAAATTTGTTATTATCGTTATTTATGCTTTTTGTAGGATTTACTTCATATTTACAGTATTGTTTTCGTCTGTAATCTGTATTTTGTCTTTTAAATTTAAACGCATTCGCTTCCATAGAAAAAAATTATAGAGACTTAAAATTTGAAATTTATTTTCAAAATATCCACTCTTTCAATTCTTTTTGGCCAGAATAAATCATGTACTCGTAAAAATTTCTTCTCGTACAATTTTTTGAAACTTGCTCAAAATCCGCTACGTATAATCAGCTTATTTCAATCAAATTTTCAGCAAAATCTTACTGTCGAAATTTCTTTTTTACGGGCAATTGAGCTTTCATATCCAACTTTTCCAAAATCAAAATCCTGAAATTAGCGGGTTATTGAGATCTTCATAAAAAAAAATAAGTTTCCTACAAAGTTCTTCAACATTGTACATTACGTCGAACATTGAACATTACGATATGGAACATTGAACATCGCGTACAATATTCTGCAGGATGAATTGTACATTGCTGGACACTTCCAACACCAATTCCAAAAATTTTATTGTAGTGTAAAAGTTATGGATATAAGGTGGACGCGGGTCAAAATATTTTTGAATATTTTAAGTTCAGACCATTTTATGACAACTCAAAATAAACAGGAAAAAAATGTTTTAGTGGATTTGTAGTGTGGCTAATTAGGGGAGGCGGGTGCACCAACTTTCAAATATAGTATATCTTAAAAATTCCAGGGAAAGGAGTAATATTTACTGAAAAGCAGAAAATTCCTTATAACATTAAATTTTTTCGAGTAATTCTAGACTTGCATAGATCATATTTCACCAAAAACTTTCATCAAAATCGGTTGGCAAATAAAAAAATTTCAGAAAACATGCTGATCTCCACTTTAGAGAAAAAAAAACGTGCTGAAAAGCAGAAAACAACCATAATCTATAATTTGTTAATTTGGGACTTTCTTTAATGAAGTATATTGATTATATGTCTACTATTGAACAGGGTTGTCATAAAGTCTGAAATCATTTGACATAAAGTTTACATTTAAAGCTAGATTTCCTTTTCATTTCAGACTGTGTAGCCACACTCGCTGTCTTTATTTTCTGTTTATACTTCAGTTGTGTTTTTCTTCAAGTGTATTTATATGAGTTGCTTTTATTTAATGTTTGGTGCATAATGTTAATTATATACAAGGGATTACTTCCTACCCAATGTCATTCCCATTCCCTTTCCCATTCTCGGTCCGCAATTGAGAATGTACAAAATGAGAAATCCAGATTTGAAGAAAAAGAGTTTACCATACTTTGTCTCTCATCTAATTATCACAAACAAATTGCTGAAACACTTGATGAAAATTTCATTTAAAGATATTAAGTTGCGATTACTTAAAAAAAAGCTCTTCGTGCTTTTACTATCGTATATAGTTGGTTGAAGGCAGATTCAGTATAAAATCTTATTTCAGAGACCAAGTTCACATTCGAATGAAGTTCAGGAAAATTTGGGGTTTCGAGAAATTCACTTTCAGTTCTCGCTATGAGCAAACAAACAAGCAAACAGGCAAAAAACATGGCTTCCAAACAGTAATTACCTACTTGTGTGTGTGTGTATATATATACAGGGTGGGCGGAAAGTAGCTCCCTATTTTGGATTGGTAAAAAAATACGTATATTATCCATTTATTTCAGAAGAAATAATATGAAAAGGTAGGCATACATGGTAGGTCTTCTCTAAAATTCAATGTGGGCTCCAACTCTTTCCACCAGCTTCTGGAGCCGCCCAGGAATGGCGTCCACTGACTTTAGCAGGAACTCCGGCGGGATGGAGGACATGACTTCCCGAATTCGGTCCTCCAGTTCTTCCAATGTCCTCGGTTTGGTGCGGTAGACTTCTTCTTTACCCACCCCCAAAGAAAGAAGTCGCACGGTGTCAAGTCGGGGCTCCTGGCTGGCCATTGATGTGGACCACGACGACCCATCCAACGCCCAGGGAAGTGGGCATCCAGCCACTCACGGACAACAAGAGCGAAGTGCGGAGGGGCGCCATCTTGCATAAATATCAGATCGTCGATGTTCTCCCATGTGCTGACAACCGGCCAGACCTCGTTTCGCAACATAGCAAGGTACCGCTCAGCATTCATGGTGTTGCGCAGAAGGAACGGGCCCACAACCTGATCTGAGGTCATACCACACCACACCGTTACACTGAACCGATTCTGCCGTTTTTCAGCGGTAACCGTGCGACTTCTTTCTTTGGGGGTGGGTAAAGGAAGAAGTCTACCGCACCAAACCGAGGACATTGGAAGAACTGGAGGACCGAATTCGGGAAGTCATGTCCTCCATCCCGCCGGAGTTCCTGCTAAAGTCAGTGGACGCCATTCCTGGGCGGCTCCAGAAGCTGGTGGAAAGAGTTGGAGCCCACATTGAATTTTAGAGAAAACCTACCATGTATGCCTACCTTTTCATATTATTTCTTCTGAAATAAATGGATAATATACGTATTTTTTTACCAATCCAAAATAGGGAGCTACTTTCCGCCCACCCTGTATATATATGGGCTACGTAGTGGCCGATGTCGTAACACTGCTTCTCAGAGATCAGCGAAGTTAAGCGACATTGGGTCTGGGTAGTAGTTGGATGGGAGACCGTCCCGTCCTCTGCGCCCAGATTATGTAGCGACCCGTGGTTCGGATCCCACGTAAAGCTGTAGGTCCCCTCCGTCATATGACCTTAGATGTTGCGAAGGAGGTTAAACAACCCCAAATAAAAATAAAAAATATATATATATATATATATATACACACAAAAGTTTACATTGTTAACACAAATGCAGTAGACAAATGAAATTTTAAAAGCATAATATTTAGCTGATATTAAAATAAACCCAAATTATTTCGTTATTAACGCTAATGTAGATTGCTTCCTCTTCTTTATCTGAATTGGCAACGTAATTCGAAATGTAATATATATTTAGTTAATAGGTTTGAAACTAAGTGAAATTTTAGTTGCAAAAAAAAAAAAACATGATTGTAAGATGTCCTCAAACGATTGTTAATAATTAAAAGGAAAAAAAAGCATTCACAGTTATGGTTAGTGATAATATATATATTGTTAAAATATTGTTAAATAAGTACAAATATTGTTAATAAATACAAATATCCACACTGCTATGGTACCTCCCCTCCCCCCCCCCCCCTTTTAAGGAGGAAAACAGTTTCGCCCAAAAGTGTTGCAAATCCAGGAATTATCACTTCAATAATAAAGATAAATTATTCAAATTGCAATTACAAAGCAAAATTCCTATAGTACAAAATATATTCAATATAGAAATAAATTAAGTAAAGTAATCAAAATTGCAAAATATAACTATTATAACGATCAATTTTCAAAACACCAAAAAGGAGACGTGAAAAATATTTGGATAACCATAAACAGTCTTCTCGGAAACCAAATTATGAAAAATTCAATCATGAACTTAATGTTGGTAGTAAGGAAATTACTGATGCTATTTCATAACCACTACATGCCACTCAGCCCTTAAATTAATTTTCTTTTGTTCCTGATACCTCTACTGAGGTCCGGAATGTTATTGGTAAATGAAAAATACAAAAAAATTGACATTCATAACATTCCTATACCTATATTGAAGCTTGTTAAAGATAAAATATCCGTAACTTTGGCTAAATTTGCTAACCAAAATATTCCCATCAATACTGAAAATTGGTTGTATAACAACCTTGTTTAATTGGGTTCATCCTGCACTAGCAACTAAATACAGGCCGATGTGTTCATTTTCTGTATTCAGTAAAATATTTTTAAAATCATATAATCTTGAAAATCCTACAATTTATTACCTCCAAATCAATATGGCTTTCGTAAAATAAAACAACGGAAATGGCTATTTTAAACCTCATAGAAAGTACAAATATATCTAAAAAGATCAAAGAAAATGATTTCTCTATGTATGGATTTGAGTAAGGCCTTTGATGTAATAGAGCCTAATATTCTACTTAACAAATTATATTGTTATGGCTTTATAGGAGCTATCAGTGATTGATTTAAAATTATTTGTATAATGGATATTAATTTGTATTAGTAAAAACAGATCTGCTCAACTAAAACGATTGTTAAACACGGTGTATCCCCAGGATTCAGTCTTGGATCCACGCTTTCCTGATATACTAAACTTCATAATGTTTAAAGATGATACAACTGTCTTTTTCTTGCAAAGATGTTAATTCAGCTAAGGGGCATATTTAACCCTCTATCGCACAACTTTTTTGTAGGGTTAAGTCTAAATGCGTGTATTTGAAATGTTAAATAGAAGCGACATGGTACCATAAAAGGTTAAGTCAGAATACCTACTCTTGTTCTTCCTTATATAACGTCATGTACCCTTGTATGGGGAAATTCCACTCGTATCAGACCAGAAATAGATCAAAGCCTGTTATACCTCAATTTAGATTGTCTTCATCTCAAAAACTACCCATTTTCATTGGATTGAAACTATGGAATGACTTGCATGCCTATATAAAAAATATTGTGAATGTAAATTTGTTTAAAACCAAGTTGAAATCCCGATTAATAATGGCATACTAACAAAAATCTAGGATTAATGTCCACTAATATTGTTTAATATTGTAATACATGTTTTAACTATTAATAATACTTATTTACTTATTTATTTATTATTATAAATTTATAACTACTAGCTGCTTATTTTTAATAAGAGCCCAGTAAAGCCTAAAGCTTAAGGGCCAAATAAAATAAAATAAATAGTCGAGCTTCACAATTATTCACGTCATTGTAAATTGAAAAAATTTATTTATTTTATTATTATTAATAAAGGTTATTCTATTCTATACCGCTACCAACGCTTTAAACAGTATCTTTGTCATCCAAAAACGAGCCGATTTCCATAACGAATTAAGGTCATTCTTTAAAGAGCAAAAACTATTAAAGATCAAGGATGTAATCAAAGTGGCACATTTTAATGACATTTATAAGTGAAGAACAAAATCAATAGCTTACAGTGGATAGATAAATATAGTGTAACTCATGAAGAAATTCACTCCTACCATCCTAGAAATAAATCAAAGCTTGTTATTTCTCAATTTAGATAGTCTTCATCTCAAAAATTACCCATTTTTATTGGACGGAAACTATGGAATGATTTAAATGTTGGCCTAAAAAAATATTTCAAACGTAATTTTGTTTAAAACAAGTTAAAAACCTCGATTAATAATAGAATACTAATAAAATCTAGGATTAAATGTACGAGGGACGGTCAGAAAATAAGTTTACACAGCGTATAATTTCGTAACTAAATGACCTACATTGATTATGTTTGTATCAGGTGAATTCGTTAATCATTGTTGGCAACACTGCACGTCGATTCGGTTTCCATGTACCGTACATTGGTTATATGAGTCAGTTGAACATAGCGGCCCGACTGGAACAGTGCCCTGCCCTACGGATCAGTCCAGGACGTTTACGTTTAATGGCCACTCGTAAACGTTCTAGTGTTGAACAATATGCAGCTACATTGATTGTTGTGCCTTTTTGCATGAAGTCTGCGAGCAAAACGCCTTTGTGGTCCCAAAACACGGTAACCATCACTTTGCCAGCGGATCTCACAATCTTGAACTTCTTTAGTCGCGGGGACCCAGGATGTTTCCATTCCATGCTGGCACGTTTTGTTTCCGGAGTACGGTGATGAACCCGTGTCTCGTCTCCTGTGACAATGCGCTCGAGAAATTCTTGGCCACTGACAGACTCAGAATATCGTTGCAGAAATGACAGGGCACTGTTCCAGTCGAGCCGCCATGTTCAACTGACTCATATAACCAATGTATGGTAGATGGCAGCCGAATCGACGTGCAGTGTTGCCAACAATGATTAACGAATTCACCTGATACAAACATAATCAATGTAGGTCTTTTAGTTACGAAATTATACGCCGTGTAAACTTATTTTCTGACCCCCCCTCGTAACAGGTCGCTTCTCTAATTACATTAATTAACACAAAAGCCTTTACACTTATATATATTATATTACTCGTTCATTTCTTGTGTCTATTAATTCTTTATACTGTATTGGTATTTTCAAATACTGACTTCGTCTGTATTTGTTTCGTGTCTATAATAATAACTAAAAATTAATATATACCGTGCTGTATTTCTATTATTAATTCATTTGTGTATTAATTACAATTTAAACGTGACTTGTATATTGTGTATTATATTTTATGTCTAATTAAGTTGAGAGCCCAGTAAAGCCTAAAGCTTAAAGACCAAATAAAATAAAATAATCTAATTTCGCAATTATTTATTATATGTAAAAAATATTGTTAACTAAAATTTTAATATATATATATATATATATATTATATATATATATATATATATATATATTATAAATAAGGAATTATTCATTCAATTATTCAACAACCCTGTGTGTGTGTATATATATATATATATACAGTATATATATATATATATATATATATATATATATATATATATATATATAAGTGTAAAGGCTTTTGCGTTAATTAATGTAATTAGAGAAGCGACCTGTTAGCTGCAATGACCTTGTTGATGCCATTCTCATTAATTAAGGAATCATTTTAGAAGGGCAGAGAACGAGTGTTCTTCTCTTTGAATACAAATAATGACGCCTGAAATCATGTTTACTATAATTTTAATTAATTACTGTCCCCCGAACGCTTGTTCATATATATATATATATATATATATATAATCATGCGGGTTGCTTCTACAGAGCTTCAATTTAATATTTAGGAGAAATCCAATGACAAGGAGAAATGTAAATGCCATGAAAAGTCTTCTTTAATGCGCAACGTTTCGAGCAAATACGCTCATCTTCAGGCTGTATGATAACAATGTGAAATTAAAATCAATAATTGAATGAAAAACAAGACAAAGAAAATTTCTATAACCTATTCATAAAGGCAAACTTTAAAAGACTGAAAAAAGAGGGTTAAATTCTAAGTTATACAGATTTACATTTAAAATTAAGAAGCTATTTTTAAATACATATAGTAAATGTGAAATTAATACACTGGAAAAATTAACAATAGTACACTGGAATAATGAAACTAACTAACCTTTCACTGCAATTTCCGAGGCTAGACTGATTTAAGCAAAGGCAAAACGAGAAAACATAAGATAAGATAAGATAAGATAAGATAAGATAAGATGGTGAGGGCGATTGGGGAAGGGGGGATTATAAGGAATTGGGGAAGGAGGAGGGATTATAAAAAGTTTAAAGGGACAGCTGATGAGTCAACATTTAGCGTAGGGGTCAAAGTTTTAATGTAAAGCGATTCCAAAATTCTAAGTGAGTTGGGACAAGTATTACAACCAAGAATTTTAAAATTGTCTAAAGTGACATCAGTTTTACATTTTATACTGTGTTCCCGAATACTAGAAACTTCTTTAGTTTTTAAAATTTTACCTGTTCGGCCACTTATTCCCATATGCGAATAAAATCTAGCCCTGAGAGAGCGAACAGTGCTGCCAATGTAATTCCCAAGGAGACACCTAGGGCAGGTAAATAAATATACAACACCGCTACGCACGAGTCAGGGGTTCGATCCTTCGCTGAGAAAAAGCTACCTAAAGACGTTTTATTAATAAATATGATGCGGAAATCAGTATGATAAAAAAATTCCTTAACAACTTTGTAAATTTAAGCTTAAATTCCTTATTCAAAGGACCCATTTCAGGTACCAAGAAATATTTTATATCCTTCGGCACTGTAATACAAGGAAGTTGAGGGCTATAAACATTATTTAAGAAGGATCTAATTAGTTTATCTACATATTGAACAGGAAAACTATTATTGGTAAAGTATGATCTTAGATTATTAAATTCATCATTAAGTAAGGTAAAACTAGAGGTCAAATTATATCCTCTGAACAGGAGAGTTTTAATACAAGACATCTTATAGTTGAAATCAGTAAAACTAAAAAAATTCATGCCCAAACCAGTGAAAGTGGGTTTCCTGTAAACTGATGTAGTAATAGAATCACCGTTTTTCGAAATTAAAAGATCTAAAAAGGGAAGGGAGCCATTTTTCTCAGTTTCCATTGTATACGTTATATTGGGGTGCAAAGAATTTAGGAAGTTAAAGAATTGTTGCGCTTGTACCGCATTATCAAAGACAGCTATCGAATCATCAACGAAGCGTCGATAGAAAATTGGCTTGAGATGAGTGGGAGATTGACTAAAAATTACACTTTCTAAATGAGTCATAAAAAATCAGCTGCTAACGGTCCGACAGGTGATCCCATCCCTACACCATCAATTTGTTGGTAAACCTTATTGTTGAAAGTAAAATAGCATTGTTTGAAGACCAATTCTAAAAGTTCCTTAAAATGAGACAATGAAAAACCATGAAAAATATCAACCGAGCTAAAAACCCTATCTAAAATAATGGCAATAGTTTCAGATACAGGTACATTTGTGAAAAGCGACTTTACATCAAAGCTGACAAAAAACTTTTTTGAATCGAAGTTCTCACCAAGAAGGTCTTTTTGGAATTCAAACGAGTTATTTATAGTGTAAGCATTTTTCGCAAAGGGTGACAGGAGACGAACAACAAATTTTGCCAATTGAAAGGTGGGTAAGTTATACGAAGCTAAAATAGGACGGAGAGGTGTTCCAACTTTATGGATTTTAGGCAAACAATATAATTGAGCAAGATTAGCACCAGATGCGAACAACTGAGAGTAAGTATCGTTTTTATTATCTTTAAGGACTTTAGTCGTGACAGAAATCTATTAACCTGGTCTTCTAACCTTACAATGACTTTATTGACAGGTTCAAGAATTTGTTTGAATTTAGTAAGATCACTTAGGATTTCATTAGTTTTGTTTATGTAGTCCGATTTATTCAAAATAACCACTCCGTTACCCTTGTCCGGTCTAGTCACGACAATCTCCTGGTTCTTTGCCAAATTCTTAATACACTGCAAATCACTCTTCCTAAATATGAAAGATTGAAATTTAAGATTTCTAAGTTTATGAAAAAATTCTTGAGTTAAATTTGAGAACTGACATTTGAAATTATTGAATTCACCCACATGGGGAACATTTTTGAAGACATTAAAAAATTTTTCAAAGTAAAGAAAAAACGAAGGCTTATATATTTGGAACAACGGAAGCTTAAATTGCAAACCAAGTGACAGTAAAAACTTTTCCCGAGGGGAGAGTGTGTAACTAAAAAGATTCGAAATTACCTTATCTGAATTGAAAAAATTTGGTGAATTCATTCCCAAAGCCTTTAACTTACGTTCATGTGTTTCCAAGATGGTAGAGTGAAATTTTTCTAGTTCACGTTGTACAAGAGAAATTATTAATAAATAGTCCAACAACGAAAAGGTATTTTTAAGAGGAGTTATATAATGCCCAAGAGACTTATTATGCGAGTCCGATGTAAAGTCGCTTTTCACAAATGTACCTGTATCTGAAACTATTGCCATTATTTTAGATAGGGTTTTTAGCTCGGTTGATATTTTTCATGGTTTTTCATTGTCTCATTTTAAGGAACTTTTAGAATTGGTCTTCAAACAATGCTATTTTACTTTCAACAATAAGGTTTACCAACAAATTGATGGTGTAGGGATGGGATCACCTGTCGGACCGTTAGCAGCTGATTTTTTATGACTCATTTAGAAAGTGTAATTTTTAGTCAATCTCCCACTCATCTCAAGCCAATTTTCTATCGACGCTTCGTTGATGATTCGATAGCTGTCTTTGATAATGCGGTACAAGCGCAACAATTCTTTAACTTCCTAAATTCTTTGCACCCCAATATAACGTATACAATGGAAACTGAGAAAAATGGCTCCCTTCCCTTTTTAGATCTTTTAATTTCGAAAAACGGTGATTCTATTACTACATCAGTTTACAGGAAACCCACTTTCACTGGTTTGGGCATGAATTTTTTTTAGTTTTACTGATTTCAACTATAAGATGTCTTGTATTAAAACTCTCCTGTTCAGAGGATATAATTTGACCTCTAGTTTTACCTTACTTAATGATGAATTTAATAATCTAAGATCATACTTTACCAATAATAGTTTTCCTGTTCAATATGTAGATAAACTAATTAGATCCTTCTTAAATAATGTTTATAGCCCTCAACTTCCTTGTATTACAGTGCCGAAGGATATAAAATATTTCTTGGTACCTGAAATGGGTCCTTTGAATAAGGAATTTAAGCTAAATTTACAAAGTTGTTAAGGAATTTTTTTATCATACTGATTTCCGCATCATATTTATTAATAAAACGTCTTTAGGTAGCTTTTTCTCAGCGAAGGATCGAACCCCTGACTCGTTGCGTAGCGGTGTTGTATATTTATTTACCTGCCCTAGGTGTCTCCTTGGGAATTACATTGGCAGCACTGTTCGCTCTCTCAGGGCTAGATTTTATTCGCATATGGGAATAAGTGGCCGAACAGGTAAAATTTTAAAAACTAAAGAAGTTTCTAGTATTCGGGAACACAGTATAAAATGTAAAACTGATGTCACTTTAGACAATTTTAAAATTCTTGGTTGTAATACTTGTCCCAACTCACTTAGAATTTTGGAATCGCTTTACATTAAAACTTTGACCCCTACGCTAAATGTTGACTCATCAGCTGTCCCTTTAAACTTTTTATAATCCCTCCTCCTTCCCCAATTCCTTATAATCCCCCCTTCCTCAATCGCCCTCACCATCTTATCTTATCTTATCTTATCTTGTCTTATCTTATCTTATGTTTTCTCGTTTTGCCTTTGCTTAAATCAGTCTAGCCTCGGAAATTGCAGTGAAAGGTTAGTTAGTTTCATTATTCCAGTGTACTATTGTTAATTTTTCCAGTGTATTAATTTCACATTTACTATATGTATTTAAAAATAGCTTCTTAATTTTAAATGTAAATCTGTATAACTTAGAATTTAACCCTCTTTTTTCAGTCTTTTAAAGTTTGCCTTTATGAATAGGTTATAGAAATTTTCTTTGTCTTGTTTTTCATTCAATTATTGATTTTAATTTCACATTGTTATCATACAGCCTGAAGATGAGCGTATTTGCTCGAAACGTTGCGCATTAAAGAAGACTTTTCATGGCATTTACATTTCTCCTTGTCATTGGATTTCTCCTAAATATTATATATATATATATATATATATATATATATATATATATATATATATATATATATATATATATATATTTGTTGGTCATTACTCGTCAATTATCATATAAGGAATCCTGAACTTTTTCGTTCTTCGTCGTTCATCGTCGTTATATTGTCGACATAATTGTTTTCGTCGTTTGTCGAATAGTATTTTAGAAATATTTTATTCGTTCTATCCTATAATTAATAATAATTGAAGGCCAATTTTCACTTAATTAGTATATTATATGGCGCATAATTCATTTCAGGTTATTTCTTGTTTATTTATGAATATGTGTACTGGGAAGTATATGCGAAAAACATTCTCAAGTGGGCAACATACACTCTCTCTCTCTCTCTCTCTCTCTCTCTCTCTCTCTCTCTCTCTAATATATATATATATATATATGGTGTAGTGGTTAGCGTCGCTGACTACGAATCCATCGGCCCGGTAATGGTAATCGATCGAGACCCGGTGATGGTAGGCGGCGCGCAGCAAACCCAGCTGTTCATCCTTCCACATAATACAAAAAAATTGGTTGGTAGATAAATGAGTACCCTGGGTAGCCTAGTGGTTAAGACGCTGGGCTGCTGGTGTGGCGTGGTATGGTAGTTCGGATTCCACG
This sequence comes from Bathynomus jamesi, assembly GCA_023014485.1. Classification (NCBI taxonomy): domain Eukaryota; kingdom Metazoa; phylum Arthropoda; class Malacostraca; order Isopoda; family Cirolanidae; genus Bathynomus; species Bathynomus jamesi. The sequence goes on along the minus strand of JAJOZX010000276.1, from coordinate 27,662 downwards.
TTAAACTGTAGGTTTAAGGTGGAGTGACAAGCTTGACCTTCGTCAGAATTAATAATTCGAGCGGAAGCTAAACCAAGGTTAACCAACGTTTTATATATATATATATATATATATATACGTATATATGTGTGTGTGTGTATATATATATATATATATATATAT
>JAJOZX010000276.1:0-22500 GCA_023014485.1 Bathynomus jamesi | reverse complement strand
TTCTGAACAAAATAAGCATATTTTGCCATTTCATGATTATCTTTTAAGTGTTAAGTTATAAATGTTCTTGTCTTACTTTTTAAGAGTTATCTATCTTTGACGTTCATGCAACTATTTAATTAAGAAAGTAGTCTTTTACCGTAAGTTTATGTATTTGTATTCATATATGCGCAATTAAAACACTGAATAACGGAAAAAACATTCAACCGAGCGCTTTCGTGTGTGTGTATTTAACGGTACATTTCTTTTATAATGTGCTGTTAAATACACGCTAAAGCGCTCGGTGGATAGTGGTTTTTTCTTTTTTTCTTGGTGGTTTTTACTGTGCATATTATTTCACGTGTTAAGTGACGTTTTTTGCATATATATATATATATATATATATATATATATATACTGTATATATATATATTATTGACTCTTTATATTACTTCCCTAATTTTCTAAAAGTATTTAAAACCTTCGTATGATAATACAAGCTAATATAAATTATTATTATTATTATTATTATTATTATTATTATTACACCATTGTAGAATTAGAGATAATTAAATATAAGGCACTTATTTTAGTGAACTATTATATATATATATTATATATATATGAAAATTAGAATCCGGAGTGACCAAAAAAATAGGGGCTTCGTAAAAAAAAAAAAAGTGTTCAATAAATTATGTTTGGGAACACACCTTCTTTGGATCACCCCGTTGGTTTATAAATTGTGCCATTATAAGTAATTCAATGTAAATAAGATGGAATGCATCATACGCAACTCTACACTGTAATGTTACAGTTTCATATGAAAATAAAAAGTACACTAAATCTAATATTTTTTTAACCTTTTGAAAAATAAAAAACAAACAAAAATCGTGTCTATTATCTAACTTGATGATGTGGGACGGAAATAACACACCGTTTGTTGATCGGTAACTAAAGAAAAGTTAGAGAGAGAGAGAGAGAAGAGGAGTTTCTCTTCCCTTTGCAAATGCAATCGAAATACGAGTCTACCAATTCGAAACTTTTTAACTTTCTCGCATTTTCACCATTTTTTTTTTAAATTTCTACATTTTCGGGGGAGGGGGAGTCATGTTTTTACATTTATAGATTGATTTTTTTTTAATGTTTTTTAATAATAATAAAGAAGCTGTACATCATTATGCATTTTTACAGTTTTGGTCAATATTTAGCTTTGCGGCCACCAGGTTTTTGACGAAGTTACAAGCTAGTTTAGAATAAAACCCGATCCGATCTTAACTTTTGGATCACCCGGTACATTTTGTTTGTCCAGCTACTTCTTGAAATACGTTTGTTTATTTATGCATTTAGAAGAGAGATTAAATATTAAATACTGAAATAATAATGATGATAATAATAATGATAATAATAATAATAATAATAATAATAATAAAATACTGTTATGAATAACTTATGAATAACTTATGAATAAAAATGGAAATCAAAACAGTGCGTGGAAATGTATTGGAATCGAGAGTATTGACTTTCGGAATAGAAAACATGTTAGGTTGGTCGATTTCTTCCTTACGAAACATCTTGGAAAAAAAAACAAAATCCTTTCTTATACAAACAGATAGTCAGGTAGATAGTTATTTAATGGAATGGTAAACGGATTAAAAGGTGTCATTAAAGAGTATCACGTCTCATTATTGATCGTTATCCGAATTTATAAGGGTAAAATATACGGATATATGATACGATGTTAAAGGAGAGTAATCGTATAGACTATAGAGTATAAGCGAAAGGCTCGTTTTTATGTTCGTGTTAAAGGTCATTCGCAGTTCATGCTTAGTCCAAATGTTATTCTTGAATTTATCTCTTCCATTTTCAGTTCTAAATGTCCGATCTTTAACTAAGTGCGCGCTGTATATCCGCTTTATTTTTGGGTTATCTTTCATTGGAAAGAGAACTGACTGAAAGATGTTTTTACCGATTCCTCCCTCTCACACCCCTACCAGTTTAATTTTCAGTTCATTTGTACCAGTGACGTTGCGTTATAGTTGGATGAGCGACCGTCGTCTTCTTTCAAATGATCAGCGACCAATGGTTTGGATCTCACATTAAGCTTTAGGTTCCCTCCGTCACGAATGGAGTTAAACAACTCCAAAACACACAGACACACACACACACACATATTTGTAACCCCCCCCCCCAACCTCCTCAAAAAAGAAACATGCTCGGATTTCTTATTATTATTATTATTATTATTATTATTAGTGGAAGCGATGTTCGTTCATCGTTTGTTTCTACAGACAAAATTGCAGTACAATGCGACAATTTAAGTATAAGGGAAGGACCATGTGGGAGTAGTAGCAAGACAAGCGAAAGATTAACGCAACCAACTAATTCGATCATTCGCGTCAACTGGAACCAACCAACCACTCAGTATTTCTCATTTGAATTAAGACTTCACCGGTGATGGTCACTCGGTATTGTTTGAACTTATCTGTTAGTTTAAATTCTAACGAAAGTGATGGTTCTCGTTAGTATTTGAGCCCAATATTGAAAGGTAATTCTAAGATCTATTCGTAATTTCAATTCTTATTTTTTTAAATTCTTTTTGTGGTAAGTAATTTGTGTTTTAATTTAGATATCGTACAAAAGTGTATAATTTAATCGATCCATACGGATTACCAATATTAAAAATTTAAGTGTTCCGGTTTGCTGAGCCGATTATTGAACGATTTATTATTAAAACGAATGACTCGTTTTTCATTTCTGGACCGATTCTGAACGAATTATATTTTTTAAGTTGATATAATTGTTCAAAATCGATGTAGAAAGGAAGGATTTTGCCAAGAAATCGCTCCGTAACTGGATAATCAATGGAACAATTAATTTTTTTATATTTGGAGTGTTTTAAACTTTACAGTGTATATGTTGTGTATTTCTCGTGTTTTAATTTTGTTCATGCAATTTTATAGTATACTGTAGGTTTCTGAGGATAGAAGTTGCTCTTTCGAAACGTCAAGATGAGAATAAAGTAAAACGTCCATATATGAAGGTGGTTACTCTCTACATTTTTAAAGAATGGTTCTCGAAGAATAAATGATGTATCGCAAATTACACTTGACAAAAAGCCTTGAAACAACATAGGAGAGAATTCGATGTATTTTCAAATTTTTATAACAGTTTACGATTTAAAGTTCTGTCATGCTTTATAAATTAAATAAAAAAACCTCAGGCAGACATCGGAATAACGCGCACCATCTCCAAAACTGAACATGATTAGTTAGGTTGTCTTGATATTTTCGTTAGTTTAAACGAAAATATCACGACTTAACCTAACCAATCGTCAATGGCGTACAGTTGACCTAACTGGTTGGTTGAATAATTTGGGATGCCAAATACGATATCCTGTTTTGGTGTCCCAAATTATTCAATCAACCAAAAATATTTTTTCAAAAATGTAAAAAATTTATTTCTTAAGATTTTAAAATCAGCATATGCTGAAACCTATAAATCCAAGACGTTATGGAAAAATAAAATGTTTTTGGAAATGGTGTGCGTTATTCCGATGTCCGCCAAACCGTTTTTTCTTCATTGTTCAGTATAAGTTCTCTCTTCCCTTCAAACTCATTTCATCGTTGCCGGTAAATAATCTGTCATAAACAGAAAGGAAATGGTGCACGAGAGTGAATTTATCAGACTTCAGCAGATATACAGAGATGGCATAAAAATGTTAGATTTCTATGACATCTGTATCATCTTCCTGAGGTTTGATAGATTGACATTCTGTTATTCATTCTAATTTAAGGTTCTATTCCTGCATAAGGCAGACTATTTACAGGCAACGACGAATTTTTTTATTTGGGCGATTTCGTAATTTAGTGAATAAGGGGGGTAACAACTTTTTTTTCTTTTACCGGTTTCTGGGGATTAAAAGAGTGAGTGAGGTTTGATTAATTTAAAAACGCCTGACAAGCTTCAATAAAAACCAATATTCTTTACTTGTTTCCAACACCAATTTTAATCCGATTATGAGAGGAACGCAGGAGTCGATCAAACGAAGACTCCATTATTCTCACTGTTTTTGCTTTTTCAAATGCTGCAAGTGTGATATTTCAGGTCGCTGTTTAAAAATTGCACTTACATTTTAAATTTAAATCGGGTAACTTTCCAGGCCATCGTCCGAGTTTAACTTGACAAAATTGCTACATCAGTTGGTCATCGTAGAAAAATCCCTCCCCCCCCAAACCGCTAAAGAATTTAGCTACACCCCTTAAAACGCTTGTTTAACAGGAACTCTGGATCTTTTCCGTTTGACTGCCGCCATTGAAACATAATTAAACTTTTTGTATTTTAACTGAAATGTCTTGATGATACAAAATAAGTTACTTTATAAAAAAGCTTTTCTTAATTTTCCCTTATAATGACACATTTATAAGTTGAACTTCCTTATTTGGATCACCTGAAGGTCAGTGCCCCCAGCCTTCTTTACTTAGCCTTATAAGGCTGACTAACGAAAATATCACGACCTAACCTAACCAATCGTTAGGTCAACTGTACGACCTTGACGATTGGTTAGGTTAGGTCGTGATATTTTTGTTAGTTAGCCTTATAAAGCTAACTAAAGAAGGCTGGAGGCCCTGATCTTCAGGTGATCCCCTTATTTTTCTGAGTACACGATTAAAACTTAAAAATTAAGCATGGATCTTGAAAGTAATTAAAATTGTTTATAAGAAACAAAATTTGAAGGGGAAATTAAGAAAAGCTTTTTTTAAAGTAACTTATTTTGTATCATCAAGACATTTCAGTTAAAATACAAAATACAAAAAGTTTAATTATGTTTCATGGCGGCAGTCAACGGAAAAGATCCGAGAACTCTACCTACAGAAGAGTGTACATTGTATTTGGTAAATGATAGTTTGGTAAATGATAGTTTGGTAAATGATAGTTTGGTAAATGACAGTTTGGTAAATGACAGTTTGGTAAATGACAGTTTGGTAAATGACAGTTTGGTAAATGACAGTTTGGTAAATGACAGTTTGGTAAATGACAGTTTGGTAAATGACAGTTTGGTAAATGACAGTTTGGTAAATGACAGTTTGGTAAATGACAGTTTGGTAAATGACAGTTTGGTAAATGACAGTTTGGTAAATGACAGTTTGGTAAATGACAGTTTGGTAAATGACAGTTTGGTAAATGACAGTTTGGTAATGACAGTTTGGTAAATGACAGTTTGGTAAATGACAGTTTGGTAAATGACAGTTTGGTAAATGACAGTTTGGTAAATGACAGTTTGGTAAATGACAGTTTGGTAATGACAGTTTGGTAAATGACAGTTTGGTAAATGACAGTTTGGTAAATGACAGTTTGGTAATGACAGTTTGGTAAATGACAGTTTGGTAATGACAGTTTGGTAATGACAGTTTGGTAAATGACAGTTTGGTAAATGACAGTTTGGTAATGACAGTTTGGTAAATGACAGTTTGGTAATGACAGTTTGGTAAATGACAGTTTTGGTAAATGACAGTTTGGTAAATGACAGTTTGGTAAATGACAGTTTGGTAAATGACAGTTTGGTAATGACAGTTTGGTAAATGACAGTTTGGTAAATGACAGTTTTGGTAAATGACAGTTTGGTAAATGACAGTTTGGTAATGACAGTTTGGTAAATGACAGTTTGGTAAATGACAGTTTGGTAAATGACAGTTTGGTAAATGACAGTTTGGTAAATGACAGTTTGGTAAATGACAGTTTGGTAAATGACAGTTTGGTAAATGACAGTTTGGTAAATGACAGTTTGGTAAATGACAGTTTGGTAAATGACAGTTTGGTAAATGACAGTTTGGTAAATGACAGTTTGGTAAATGACAGTTTGGTAAATGACAGTTTGGTAAATGACAGTTTGGTAATGACAGTTTGGTAAATGACAGTTTGGTAAATGACAGTTTGGTAAATGACAGTTTGGTAAATGACAGTTTGGTAAATGACAGTTTGGTAAATGACAGTTTGGTAATGACAGTTTGGTAAATGACAGTTTGGTAAATGACAGTTTGGTAAATGACAGTTTGGTAAATGACAGTTTGGTAAATGACAGTTTGGTAAATGACAGTTTGGTAAATGACAGTTTGGTAAATGACAGTTTGGTAAATGACAGTTTGGTAAATGACAGTTTGGTAAATGACAGTTTGGTAAATGACAGTTTGGTAAATGACAGTTTGGTAAATGACAGTTTGGTAAATGACAGTTTGGTAAATGACAGTTTGGTAAATGACAGTTTGGTAAATGACAGTTTGGTAAATGACAGTTTGGTAAATGACAGTTTGGTAAATGACAGTTTGGTAAATGACAGTTTGGTAAATGACAGTTTGGTAAATGACAGTTTGGTAAATGACAGTTTGGTAAATGACAGTTTGGTAAATGACAGTTTGGTAAATGACAGTTTGGTAAATGACAGTTTGGTAAATGACAGTTTGGTAAATGACAGTTTGGTAAATGACAGTTTGGTAAATGACAGTTTGGTAAATGACAGTTTGGTAAATGACAGTTTGGTAAATGACAGTTTGGTAAATGACAGTTTGGTAAATGACATTCCAATTATCAAATGTTATATAATTTCTAAAAATATATCTGCGCAGCACGATGTATAAGAGTATAACTGTATATACTCAATTTAAACCGCTTTTTTAAACAGATTAATAATAAATGATGATGATGCAGTATTTAGGGTGGTTTAATCTCATTCGTTAACAGCAAAGGTCACTTGACGGAGAGGGACCTACAGCTTTTACGTAGGATCTGGACAACGGGTCACAACATAACCTGACCGCGGAAGACTATTACCCATCCAACTACTGAACAGACCCAACGTCGCTTAACCTTGCTGATCTAACGGAAACATTGTTGCGACGTGGTTAATATTTAGTTTTGAGAAAAAAAAAGCAAGCGTGTTGGATCAATGAAAGAAAGCCACCCCGAAAAGTTTCTAGTAAACAATGCCACCCTAAAAAATGATCAAGTAAACAATGGCCCCCCCCCCCCCAAATCACTAAGTAAAGAATGTAAGTAAAAACACCTTCATAAGGAATTGTTTATTTATTACTGTATGCCCTTCATGATTGGTTAGGTTGTCATGATATTTTCATTTAAACTAACTAAATATCACAACTTAACCTAAATACATTGTAGATCAATGAAAGATAGCTACCCCGACCCGTTTGGGGTGGCTTTCTTTCATTGATCCAGCGTGTTTACGACTTAGTATATACATTATACAGGCTGGCGTAAATTACAGTAAAGCTCAAACATCGCCCAATACAGAAGTAAATTACAGTCGGTATTCGAACTGGTGGGTGGTGACCACTGATGTAAGCGGAAAACACTTTATGATTCACTGTACACATGAACGTTGAGCACTTTTTTAGTCCGCTGACGTTCATCTTGGCATACTCTAATCTTGTATTCTTCTTCAGTTGTTTAATGTCTCAGGGACTCTCAACGTAGACAACCAAGAAATACTAATTAACAAAACAAACCGTATGTACGGTAAATCCGAAAGTGTTTTCAAGTTAATGGTCACTAGTTCAAATACGGACTAATTTACCCTACGGTGGGCAACCTTTGCACCACCCTGTTATATATATATATGCAATACTTTTTTAGTTTTAACTCCTGTAAACGCGAAATACTGTAAATAATGGCTAATATTCAGTTTATTGACAGGAGTATCTCGTTTTTGGCGAAGTCAAAACCGCGCCCACTTCTGTGACGTCAGATGGCGTAGTTGGACAGGTTGAATCTTGTACCCGGGTTAGGCACCCGCAAGGTTAGTAATTTCCCACGACATCAACTTTCGGTTAATCGGAGTTTATAGGCGTGGTTTAGACGACCAAAAACGAGGTGGTCGGTTAACTTAATATTTAATTAATATGATGCTATTTGAGGCGCGCCCTGCAAGAAGGGCGGATGTGCCAATATGACTGTTTTCAGTTAGACCTTCTTGCAGGGCGCGCCTCGTTTACAGATGTATGAAATGCAGTGACTGATTACACAGGTCAACAAAAAAAAAATTTTTTTTCGTTGCCAAGGAAATTCGTACGAATTTAGGGTATTTTGGGGTTGCTGAATTCCAAATGAAAGTAGTTTTTCCGATTTGGCTCTAGTTCTTGAGATAATGAATACCCTCAATTAATAGGAAACGTAACCATAACGCGTGCATATGGGAAACTACCGGAACATTCTAGATGGTGAGACCGAATAAAATGCCATTATGTATTTCATGTGTTTACTTTTTTATGATTTGAGACAATTTCAATGCGATTTGTAAGTAGGCTCCGCCTGAACATTAAATTTTTTGCATTTTTACGTGTTTCAATGGGGTACCAATTATCTCATAAATTAGAGCCAATCTAGCAAAACCGATGTCATATTCGGAATCAGCACCACAAAGTTACCCCAAAATCACTCTAATATGATTGGCAATAAAATGAGTGTTGACCTGTTATCACTATCGTTGTTGTTTTTTTTTTTTTTTTTTTTTTTTTTTTTTTTTTTTTTTTTTTTTTACTAGTGGCACTCAATATATTTTGCCCCACCCTTTTTTCTTAGCTAAATAATAGGCTATGGGGCTGAAATATCTTTTGGGCCGTAAGTTTGAACTTTCTGCGCTTCACATAACCGGATTTTTCCAATTTGAACCTCCCCTCCTTGTATAAAACCGCTGGTTAACGCAGTTTCGAAAATGGCGTCTGACAGTGATGTGCGTCGTGAAGGAAAGTGGAAATATTCACAAACGTCTACAAAACGTTTACAGGATGCTGCTGTTGATCGAAGCAGAGTTGGACGCTGATCTAAATGTGAGAGATCATCGGAGAGAGGGAGAGCCAGCCTCGATGATGAGCCACGCAGCGGTCGCCGGCATCGGCTGCGACATCTCGCAACGTGCTAACAGCATCATTCGATCAAATCGGCGCGTCACATACAAGGAGCTATCACTGGAGCTAGGAATTAGTGAAGGAAGTGTGAATACGATAATTCAGCAACTGGGATACTCAAAAGTGTGTTCACGGTTTGTTCCTCGCGAACTGACTGAAGATCACAAAGCCCAAAGAAAAGAAATTGCTTCTGAGTCATTGGGTCGATACGAGACAGAAGGGGATGACTTCCTTTCACGAATTGAATTGTGACTGGGGATGAGACTTGGGTAAACCACTTTGAACCTGAAACAAAACGCCAATCCATGGAGTGGCATCACGCAGGCTCCCCACGCAAGAAAAAGTTCAAAATGGCTCTCTGCAGGAAAGGTTATGGCCACCATCTTCTGCGGCATGAAAGGGGTGATTCTGGTGGACATTATGAAGAAAAGACAATCAACCCTGAGGTGTATATATTGCTACCTTACAGAGACTCCAGAGACGTATAAAGCGAGTTCGACCGGAGAGAAAACTGGAACACTTCCTTCTTTTGCACGATAACGCAAGACCACACAACAGTGCAAACAAGAGAGGCAATCACAAAAATGTGCTTGACTGTGTTACCCCACCCTCCACACAGCCCAGATCTGGAGAGGTTGAGGTGGCTCCAGCGGAACCCAGCGGACTTTTACCAGCAAGGAATAAAGGCCCTAGTTTCGAGGTGGAGGAAAGCCGTAGAAAAAATAAAAACTTTTGAAAAAGGTATTTAACTACTTGTGTACAAAAATTCTGGAACTTACAAGGAAACTTGGAAAGAAAAAAAAAGGTGGGGTAAAATATATTGAGTGCCCCTCGTAATAATTGATGATAACGTTATTAAATGTGGGATAATAAAGACTGACATTTAACAATACTTAAATTTTTTATTCATTTGTTTTTTCTACGAATTAATTTGATGAAATTTTCATGAAATGAATGTCAATTCTGAAAGTGTTTTCGGTGTTCCTTCGCGTCTCCTTCAAAACTTTTTTTTCCGAAATCTAAGTCTAAGCTGTACAGTATAGTGCAGTGGTTCCCAACCTGGGGTCCGCGAAGGTAGTACTGGGGGTCCGTGAGCTTTGAATATTTCGAGAGGCTCCAATGGAAATCGTACATTTACCCACGATAAGGGCGCTTAGGCTAAAATTTCAAGTTTCCTTGCTCTTGGCTGGAATTATTAATCCTTTTTTTAATAGGCTGTATTTTAATTGCATACTCTTATATGTCCTTCATTTGATAGTGAAAAATGAGAAAACGAGTTAATTATTAGTTAATAAAAACAGTTTGTTTGGTAGACGGAATCTTTCAAAAACATGTGGTCCGTGGGAAAAAAATAAAAATGAAAGGGGTCCTTTGTGGTGAAAAGGTTGGGAACCACTGGTATAATGTATACTGTATACTCAACGGTTACCGCGGGTACCCACTAACTCTCGCCTCTTTACAAAATAATCAAATGCCATTTTAATAAAATATAACTTGTATCGGACACACTCTGGTGGCAGACAAAATAATAATAAACAAGATTCTGCAAATAAAACAAAATTTGGGGAATCTATTTCTTAAATTTCTGGTAGTAAATTTTGCAAATATGAATGGCTTGGTATATAGTTTTAGGAATTCCAATAAATGGAAGTAGTTTTATATATATATTCTCGTAAACTGAAACATTGCTTTTAAAATGAGGAAAAGGATGCGATATTGTTCGAAAGAATTATTAGGAAATAACGCATAAGACGAGTATAAAAGCTAATATAAAAAATTTAAAATGATACCGAAAAGATAAATTTTAAGTAAATGTCAGAATCTTTACCCGTTTCAAGTTTATCATTGGCAAAATACACAAAGATGATTGGAACTTGGCTAAAATTACTCGCACTATGAATTTTTTTCACAATTTCGAGAGAATTTCTAAGTTATTTTTCATGAAATTGTGAAAAAATTTGTGTAAAAGCGAAATTTTACTTTTTTTTAAATATTTACTTCACCTTTTTTTTTTTTTTTTAATTTTAGTCTAAAGTTGCTGCCCATATTTCAGTGTAGAAAGTACAAAAAGTCTTTAGCTTCGCTTGTACAGTACAGAATCTGGAGTTCCTTATAATCATGTTTACTTTAGCATAGAAGCTTCGATATTGTTTTCTTTTATCCGAGTCGTCAATCAACGAACTAATTTGACTCGTATTCTTTTATTTGTTCAGTTGGTTCATCGTCATTTTGAGAATAACCTCCGACAGTTTTAAGTTCTAAGGATGACCTTAGTCTAAGTAACATTAAAATATGATCCTGTGAATATAAATCGCAATTTTTTAATTCCGACTTTTAACTGAGAGACTTATGAACACATCATCAGCAAAGACTATACGTTGTTTGTTCTCGTGTTATCTATGAAATATCCAACATTTGCCTCATTATGTAAAGTAACTAAGCCATTAATATACACATTAAACAACAGAGGAGAGAGCAAGCAGCCTCTCCTAACTTGGCATAAGCCAAAACACTGACAATTGCTCAATCTAATCGTAAGAGTTTGGCGAGTGTACAAAAATTTCAATGTATTTTACATAAAATGGAACACTACTCCTGCGGCGGCATTATAATCTCATTCGGTGTCATTCCAATTTCATTCCTCGTCCAAGAGAGAACCTCAAACGTGGAGGAAATTTTCAAATCGGTCTGTTCTCGTTTCTGCCATTCTCATTCTTATCCACGGCTTTTCCCACTTTGGTTCAGGTTATGTTAGGCTAACGTTAGGTTGGGTTCAGTTAGTTTAGGTTAGGCTAGAAAATATTGGCCCTTCTCACTTGATGCCTTTACCGCGAATACGAGTGACAGTCTTGAAACTTTTTCTTTTTCTCTCCCAAATGTAAATTTCTCACATTATGCATTCTCACTTGAGGACCACGAATGAGGCTGGGAATGGCACTGAGTAGGAAGCAACCTATTCCTGCCTTCTAATTTCTTAAGTATTATGATTTACTCTACAACTGTAAATAGCTGAATTACTGTCAGTATATTTAAATAGTTTCCTTCAATACAGATATACACAAATCTGCTAAGTGGGATCCTTTTGAGGCGGCGGCAACAGCAGTAGGCCTGTTGTTAGCGCGGGATAGAATGTCCTCGTATTTATTTTTGAGAAGCGACAATATAGTCACTCAAACTCTGCAGGAATACAACTCTGAGCAAATATTGCTGAGAAAAACGGTGAATTATGAAGATTCATTACGTCATTAGCCTACTTTAAATGTTAATTCGATAGGCCGTCACCTGGGGGAAACCTGTATTTAGTTCTCTCGTTATTATTAATTTCAAAACTGAAGTAAAAATATTTTCACTGAACCCTCCCAAGGACGTTCCATTGCAGCCTACATCAAGTTTAAGATGGAGATTCTGTCATTTTAAAATTTTTTTAACGTGGTTTGGTTGTTGGTAAAAATGTAATTTTTGCCGCGATATTGCATTGTATGTTGTATTTACAATCCTATCGTGATGGTCATCAAAATATGAACTTTTAGGCATTTATAGACCTTTTCGAGTATACAAAATGGCGAGCAAAAATTACTTTTACACTTAACCGAACCACATAAAATTTTTATTAAATTCATAAAATTATTTCTGCAGAATACAAAATGCTATTTTGAGATTAACCCTTTCGCTCACGAATTATGACATAGGGTAAAAAAGAAATTTGCCTTTGTGTGGTTATATAAGAATCAATATGGTTTATTTTTCAGCTATACAATTGTCTACCCAGTGAATGAAAGGGTTAAATAGTTCGTCGACACTATCCAAAGCTAATAGGTTTTCATTAACAATACTTTCATCCTATGTTAGGGCTACGTCGAGGTTATGTCGCAATGCCACTTCCCGTCGATCAGCGAAGTTGAGCGACATTGGAACTGGGTAGAAGTTGGATTGGGGACAGTTCTCTGCGTTTAGATGATGTAGCGATCCGGGTTTGGATTCCACGTAAAGCTGTAGGTCCCATCCGTCACATGAGGGGTCCCGCGTCTTAAGGTATCTAAGCGCCAAAATTAAAACTCGTCAGAAATCGCCTCCAAAGTTCAGCAATATTCTGGCAATAGTATCTGTTATTAATTGAGTTAGAACGTTCATTTTTGGCTAAATTGGAGTTCTAAGTATGCTAATGAAGATGTTGATGAGTTTTTGGAATAGATTTTCATATTTTATATATATATATATTATATATATTTTTTAATTTTTTGATTATGCTGAACTTTGGGTGAACTTTTGGCTGGCGATAGAGGTGAAAAAAGTAGTTCGCTTCATAAGGTTTTCAACCATACTTCTAGTGTCGTAAGGTCATTATAACTCAAACCACGAGATAGAGGAAGGGTGAAAATAGTGATAGCCATCAAAAACACGTTTTCGCCTGTGGTGGCGCTTAGGTACCTTAAGACGCGCCACCCCTCACATGATTACTACTGTTATGATGGAGATTAAACAAGAGGCGTTATTATTGAGACTCTTGCTGGCGACTTAAAATTGTTTCAGAGGCGATTTTTTTCGGGCACATTTCCAGTTACATATAATAATAGTATGTGGTAAATAAAAAAATATTCCTAGCGTTAAAATAAATATATGGCTAATAAAGATTAAATGAGTTTGCACAAAATTTAACGGAGATATAATGGATGCACTATAAAATGACTGACAGTCGACTTCAGTCACTTATTAAATATTGAAATACTAAATACGGTGAAAATTTTGGATTTTAGAAATTTCATGAAATGGATGAAATCTTAATGTTGTAGATAATGTAACAGATAGATATTCGCTCTAAGCAAAATCCTTTTTAATATTTTAAATTTTTTATCGATTCCTTAACTGTATTCGTAAACTGGCCAAAATGTTAAGGTTAGTATCTCGTATAGTTTTACTTTGTTGTATGCCAGGCGTAGAAGATAAATTTCTGTCATTGTGATGAGGGATGAATAAAAAAAAAATTGTTTAAAAAGAACTGCCAAAAGCATAACTATTATTCTGCAACGCGGCATGTGGAAGCCGCTTAGAGTCAGTCTGCAACTGACTGACGCGTCTTGTTTTTGTTATTCATCGTTAGTACTGTCTTGCTTTGTATGTAGTTCATTTCTGGGTTTGAACGTAGTTTATTAAAGATTTTCATAACCAGATCTGCCTAAATTCAAACTCTACCGTATCGTTTTTCTTCCAGGACTGCCACAACTCTTTAAATATTGTCAAGGTAAAAAAAATCATGTTCCGTGGTTTCAATCTTTCGACGTCTTCAGGAAATCTCAGCAGCACTGCACTGGTCATCGAAGATATTTCTCTGGGAATCGTAAGTACTAGGTTTTCTTTTTTATACGAAAAATTTACTTTATTTTCATTATACTTTAAATTGCCTAAATGAAAACTACATAAGTGAGAGGCGTACCAATTTCTCTGCTGCAGACTTTAATGAAAGTTACAGTGGAACAAGGAAGTACAGAGGAAGTATTCCTATAGTTTTAAATACAAAGACTTTAGTCTCTACAATTTTAGTGAAGGCTAACAATATAAGACTAGTTTATATACCTAGGGTATAAATTAGTGATAGAATAATAGTAACCCTTTTTTAGTAAAAATGGCTGAGGGAACTAAAACTTTTGGGGCTCTTGCTGCGTTCGTAAATACGATGGAAATATCCGTTATGGGTGGGTTCAATATCTTAAAATCCAAATTGGAAATCTTAGACTGGCATAAATTGCGGGGAAAACCAACACACATTCGATGGTATTGAAAGCGATATAGATAAAACCAATAAATTTATTCCTAATCGGAAACATTTATGTCGAAAGAGGTGCTCAGGAGTAAATTATAGACATTTTGAAACATACTAATCCTATTTTTGTATTAAATAAAATAATTCTTTTTACTGTAAAACTTTCTTCAATTTCTCCAAAAATGTAATTGTAGTTCGCAATTTTAAATTTTTTTTAGCCCTTCAACTTTAAACTGAAAACTTTCCAGCATTTGAATGGTCGTGTAAGAGTAAACTACATCGTCATATTAACGAACTATTCTAACTTATTAAAAATTTTCGCCTTCAATATAGGATTTTTTTTCCTTCTTGAAATGGTGAAAGGAGACGTGTGAATGAGACTTATTAATTATATACTCGTATGTCTTCTAATTTCTATATTTAAAGAAAATTTAATTGTACTATAATGAAAAACTTATCCTCAAACAAAGTTGGTCAATCCATTTTACAGTTTTCGTTTTCTTGTTCCTCTTTTCTCCCTTCGAGCAGCCACTGTCAGTCCATCTCCTCCCCCTTCTCATTCACACCCTAAACCCCTTCATTAGTATACTGTATATGAGCAGTTGTTCTTTGGAAAGTATATTTATATAATGTTCCCTCGGGTGTTTAAATATGCACAAAGTCGTGTTAACTTGTAGCATGATGGTCAGCGCCCTCGCCATCTACTCAAGAGGTGCTGGGTTTGAATTCTGATTGGGCCATTTTGCAATAAACAAAATCGTACGTGTTCATGCACTCATATATATATATATATATATATATATATATATATATATATATATATATATAATTGTGTGTGTGTACCGTATATATATATATATGTATACATACATATATGCATATGTATGTATAATTGTATATGTATGTATATGTATTTCTTATTTTCATATTCCTGAGTTTTTTGAAGAGCTCACAAAAAATCTCATACATTTTATATCATATTTAGCGTCATATTTTAGGCAAAAGAAGAGCTTATGTCTTTTTGTTTCATTTATTTTGAAGAAAATGTTGCATATTTCATTTTTATACCATCCTCCCTTTCGAAACTTCGGCATTATTTACTATTATTATTATTGTGGTTGTATGTTGTTGTTGTTAAGAATTATACTCTACCCTATGGCTGACCCATTGTGTGAGCATACAGTATTAAATAGATATTGTAATAAATTTGGAATCTCCTTTCGGCACGCGTGGATGCCCAACGTTGTTGAAAGTATCATAAAAATAGAGTTCAAATCTGTTCCAAAGCTTCGCAGTTTTATCAGCACTTAACCCAATCCACCCTAACTTAAATTGAACCGAAGTGGGAAATCCGTGGAAGAGAATGAGTGTGACAATAAATGGAAGTGGATCGATTTGAAAATTTCCTTCGTTTACGTTCTCATTTACGGATTTCTCGCCGTTTCGCGTGGAATGAAAATTGAATTAAACTGGCACTCATATTTCAGTTACGTTCGTCCTTATGTTGCGTACCATGCATACGATAGTTACGAAAAGTTTACCGTTCGTTTGAGAAAATTTAATGAACATGAAAAAGTATAAGATTTCTCGTTATTGAAAAGCAAATATTTTAGTTACTAGTCAGTTACTTTACACCCACTTTGGCTTCCTTTTCCCACAACTAAACTAAACCTATATTAAACTTATAGAAATATTTGTAGAAAAGTTGCATTTTACTACCATTCATATTAGTGTGATTTACATTATCATTATTTTTACTGTGACTGAAGGGATTAACAAATAAAAATAGTTTAATCCCAACGTATTAATGTAAAGCATCAAAGAATTTGAGGAAAGTAAAAAAAAGATTAAAATGCAAAGTTTTTCGTACATTTACTTGCAAAATTATTTAATAAGTTGTGTCCACCATTTGCTTGAATTACTTCATTGATTCGTTTTGAGTATTTTTCTACGAGGTTTCGGTATATGTCTGTAGAAATTTTAGCCCATTCTTCTAAAGAAAATTGTTGTAATTCATTCATATTCGAAGGGTTTCTCTTACGGACACCTTTTTTCAAATCATACCATAAATTCTCGATTAAATCGAGATCTGGACTTCAACTGGGCCACTCGAGAAGCTTTAAATCAGTGGTGCACAAACGTTTTTGATGTGAGGGCCAAGCGAAGAAAATAACTAAATGTATTAGCCTACTTACTTTCCATCTAAATCATAAATTGGGTCACTTTTATATTCTAACTTTTTCATTGAATTGAAAAGACCCGTGGAGGACACATTTGGCCCGCGGGCCAGGGTTTGTGCATCACTGCTTTAAATTCTTTTGTTGAATCGCTCTTACTTTTGTTTTCGATCATTAGCTTGTTGCAGTATTCGGTTGCGACCTATTCGCAACTCCCGAATTAAAGGCAATACATTTTTTTTCTAAAATGTCTTGATATTTCTTCGACTTCAAGATTCCATTGATGACGACAAGCTTTCTTGGACCAGAATCACTAAAGCATCCCCAAAGAAGCAAACTACCACCACTGTTTAACCGTAGGAAGGATTTTTTTTCCTCGAATGCGGTACAGTAAACCCTCGTCCAACGTGTTGTCCAGCGCGAATTTGCTTATACACGAAAAAAATAAATGCGAACTATTATTTGCCGAAAGCGGAAAATTTGATTATACACATTCTCCTACTCCAACACTCCCGTATCTCCCTCCCTCTCGCGTCACCCTTTGTCTCAGTCCCGCTAACGCGTTAAGTTCAGTGAAGTTGTGTTGGATTGTTTTTGTCGTATTTTGCCGTTGTTTTGCTATTACCTTTAGACAGCAGTATGGCACCAAAACGTAAAGCATCCGCAAGTGATAGTGAAGAGAAGAAAAGTCGTAAGGTTATGACATTAGCCGAAAAAATAAAGATTCTAGATAAGTTGCGTGGTGGTATGAGCATAACATCACTTGGCCGTGAGTATCACGTAAATGAGTTTACCATACACACCAGTAGTATACCCGCGAGAAAGGAGACAGAGAATGGATCAATTTGAAAATTCCCCCCCCCCCTCACCGTCCTTCATGGCGGTCCCTCCTTTATGAGGTGTCCTTCATGGTCCTTCAAAAAAAAAAAAAATTAAAAAATAAATTTAAAAAAATTAAATTTAAAAAATTAAAATTAAATTTTAAGTGATTCGTCTTCACCTTCATTCAAAAAAATTTAAGAAAGGATTGAGCCTCGCCTTCCTCCTCCAAAAAAGTTCTTTCATGAGGCAAACAAGAACAAACATGAAAAAACATACATACATTCAAGTACTTTCTGTTCAGGCAAGTTAGAAGACAGTAGAAATGGAAACGAATATCTGAAAGGTTTTAATAGGCCTAACGAGATTGCGCATTAACACCCAATTTTCGTCTGTTAACAAATTGCGAACAATACATAAATGAAAATCAGTGTGATCATATTTTAAATCGAAGAACAAGTTCTTTGTTTAATATCTGTATTATGAAAAATAAAATTAATATTTATTATAATTTAAATAAATTAATTTCTTTTTTTTAAGGGAAACTGGCTTATTTTCAAACGAGATGACCTTCAAATACAATATATACATATAGTACACTCATATTTGTTTATTTACTTTTAAATATGTAGTTTTCTGTTATTTACACCTATATATACCATTACATTCACTTTCACATGCTATCTTCTGGTATGTGAATTAATAATATTACTATACCACAAATTTCGTTATAAAATTGCATATGTTAAAAAGAACATCAAGCTGCGTAACACAGCTTTGAAACTGAAGCATCAATTCTGTTATCCTCCACTAAACATCCACTTTAATATTATTACTAATATTGATTTATTGTTATTACATATATATATGTACACGTGTTAAGATATTTAAATTAAATATATTGATTTCAATTCCCTTCGTAATAAAAGCATCTGGCAACTATACCCCCAATCTTGCTATATATTTCTCCCAGTAATTGTTTTCAGGTTAGTTAAGTTAAGTTTAACTTTCTTCTAAAGACTATTAGCTGCAACTAATCTTATTATTATTATTATCATATATATACTGTATATATATATATATATATATATATATATATATATAACATCCAAATAAGTAGGTTCGGGTAAAAAATTTCTTATTAGATGCAATTAAAGAAAACGGGATGTCGAATTTGTGTGGGTTGTCATTTTTAAATAGATGCAGCGGGAAATAGGTACTGAAAGTTGAGAGATTTTTCATTAAGAACCTTTCTACTTGTAGTTATAGTTAGGACTATTCACATTACTTTAATTATCATTTCTCTAATTTAACGGCTGTTCACAATTCCTCATAATTCTCATAATAAACGTATTTGTTTTCACACCAGTCAGGCCACTGTTTACATCAATCACACAGAATGTTCATGCTTATTGTTTTTGTCATTAGCTATACCAATCATGTCTTTACAGACTGAAGCCTACCGTTACACAACGTTTAAAATGTTATAATTAATGCTTTATGATATCAGATCTCGTATAAAAAGCATTATTTTCTGTACAAATGGCCACAAAAATACTTTCAATCCTAATATATGTACGTATAAGTATGCAACATACGCCTTTTCACCTGTATTAAAAACGTAAAAGTATCATCATGCGATCTTAGTTTCCGCAATGACGTGAGCCCTAACATTTAATTTAAAATTATTTAACAGGTCATTCGAGGGAACTGTACATCGATCTCATTATAACTTCTGACTCATAATAACCGCCATACATATTTACACGAGTTCAATTTAAATATATATATATATATATAATATATATATATATATATATATTATACAGTGTTGTAGTGCTAAATAAAGAAGTGAGGGAACGCATTTTGAAAGTGTTACTCAGATGCGGGGGGGACAATAGCGAGCGCGGCGAGCCCATACAGCTGGGGGTCCGGGGCACTGTAAGCCCCGGGAAATCTTTTGAAATCTGACCAATTTCAGGATATTTTGAGGTCATATGCACTGGATATTAGGATATATTCCAAGGTTGAAGATGCAGTATTTCCAGTGTCATTAGATATGACATCCAGTACGATCAATAAAAATAGCTAACAACTGGAATGATTAACTAAAAAAAAGTTAACAACTGGTACGCCGTGGTGACTGTTTCATCAGATCTTTATAGGCTAGCATTGCCTCAGTCGAAGCTAAAAGAAATGAAACAGTTAATGATTCTTATATTTCTTCTAGGGGTGGGAATTAAAATTTCATGACGTTAGAGATTTGTAAGTTCGGATTTATTTGAAATAGTGAGGGAACGCCGTTCCGTCTACCAAAAAAAAGTAAGGGAACGCCGTTCCCACAGCACTACACTATATATATATATATATATATATATATATATATATATATATATATATATATATATATATATATATATATATATATATATAGTTTGTATGTGCCATTCCAACAGAAGGCAGGAAGTGTCTGAACCCTGTTTCTCCCATCACTGTCCTCTTCATCTGGCCTTTTTACATGTCACGTCTACCCTGTGAGCAGCTCAGCATTCTCTCAAATACGCGCTTCTCACTATATTCCTTACTACACACGCATGCATCTTACACACTACAGTCTTTTCAAAAAGGTGTAATTTCAGTAGTCTCGGAGATTCGCGATTGTCCCCTCCTACATTTTCTCAGTAATTGTTTTCAGACTAGTAGCTAAGTTTAACTTTCTTTTAATGACTATTAGTTGCTACTAATATTATTATTATTTATTATTATTATTATTATTATTATCATTGTTATATATATATATATATGTATATATATATATATGTATATATATGTATGTATATGTATATGTATATATATATATATATGTATATATATATATATATGTATGTATATATATATATGTATATATATATATATGTATGTATATATATATATGTATATATATATATATATGTATATATATATATATATGTATATATGTATATATATATGTATATATATATGTATATATATATATGTATATGTATATATATGTATATATATATATGTATATATTATGTATATATATATATATGTATATATATATGTATATATATATATATATATATATGTATATATATGTATATATATGCAAATAACTGCAATGACCGCGCAGTATATAAATGAATAGAAACGACATAAGTATTAAGGAACGTTTCTGCACACGAGGAGGAGAGATAACGAAATAATGAAAAATGAGGCGAACCGCCTGGGAATCGAACCCAGGGCCTTCCAATTGCCGGTCGGACGCTCTACCATTATGCTACGGACCTCACTCAACCGCCGGCAATTGGAAGGCCCTGGGTTCGA
The DNA here is from genome assembly GCA_023014485.1 of Bathynomus jamesi. Classification (NCBI taxonomy): domain Eukaryota; kingdom Metazoa; phylum Arthropoda; class Malacostraca; order Isopoda; family Cirolanidae; genus Bathynomus; species Bathynomus jamesi. Next base: position 1,504 of record JAJOZX010000276.1, on the reverse strand, counting down.
TTCCCAGGCGGTTCGCCTCATTTTTCATTATTTCGTTATCTCTCCTCCTCGTGTGCAGAAACGTTCCTTAATACTTATGTCGTTTCTATTCATTTATATACTGCGCGGTCATTGCAGTTATTTGCGCATATTCACGATTTGCGAGGGTGCTCTCTGAGGGCATTGGTTTCTGCCCTATTTGGGAGAATTTCGATTTGTGATTGAGTGAGGTCCGTAGCATAATGGTAGAGCGTCCGACCGGCAATTGGAAGGCCCTGGGTTCGATTCCCAGGCGGTTCGCCTCATTTTTCATTATTTCGTTATCTCTCCTCCTCGTGTGCAGAAACGTTCCTTAATACTTATGTCGTTTCTATTCATTTATATACTGCGCGGTCATTGCAGTTATTTGCGCATATTCACGATTTGCGAGGGTGCTCTCTGAGGGCATTGGTTTCTGCCCTATTTGGAGAATTTCGATTTGTGATTGAGTGAGGTCCGTAGCATAATGGTAGAGCGTCCGACCGGCAATTGGAAGCCCTGGGTTCGATTCCCAGGCGGTTCGCCTCATTTTTCATTATTTCGTTATCTCTCCTCCTCGTGTGCAGAAACGTTCCTTAATACTTATGTCGTTTCTATTCATTTATATACTGCGCGGTCATTGCAGTTATTTGCGCATATTCACGATTTGCGAGGGTGCTCTCTGAGGGCATTGGTTTCTGCCCTATTTGGGAGAATTTCGATTTGTGATTGAGTGAGGTCCGTAGCATAATGGTAGAGCGTCCGACCGGCAATTGGAAGGCCTGGGTTCGATTCCCAGGCGGTTCGCCTCATTTTTCATTATTTCGTTATCTCTCCTCCTCGTGTGCAGAAACGTTCCTTAATACTTATGTCGTTTCTATCATTTATATACTGCGCGGTCATTGCAGTTATTTGCGCATATTCACGATTTGCGAGGGTGCTCTCTGAGGGCATTGGTTTCTGCCCTATTTGGGAGAATTTCGATTTGTGATTGAGTGAGGTCCGTAGCATAATGGTAGAGCGTCCGACCGCAATTGGAAGGCCCTGGGTTCGATTCCCAGGCGGTTCGCCTCATTTTTCATTATTTCGTTATCTCTCCTCCTCGTGTGCAGAAACGTTCCTTAATACTTATGTCGTTTCTATTCATTTATATACTGCGCGGTCATTGCAGTTATTTGCGCATATTCACGATTTGCGAGGGTGCTCTCTGAGGGCATTGGTTTCTGCCCTATTTGGGAGAATTTCGATTTGTGATTGAGTGAGGTCCGTAGCATAATGGTAGAGCGTCCGACCGGCAATTGGAAGGCCCTGGGTTCGATTCCCAGGCGGTTCGCCTCATTTTCATTATTTCGTTATCTCTCCTCCTCGTGTGCAGAAACGTTCCTTAATACTTATGTCGTTTCTATTCATGTATATATATGTATATATATGTATATATATGTATATATGTATATATGTATATATATATATATATATATGTATATATATATATATGTATATATATTAT
>JAJOZX010000275.1:1617500-1666169 GCA_023014485.1 Bathynomus jamesi | reverse complement strand
ATTTGTTCAAATCTGACCTCCATTTCCCTCAGAAATGAGTTCCAACAAAGTTATAGTACTTTGAAGTTTGGCTCATTTTCAACGGAAATGGAGGTCAAAATCTAAGCAAAACACATCAAATAATACTAGGAAAATGTATTTTGGTATTAATTAACCTAACCTTACCTAACCTAAATAATATTCGCACCCTTCACATGTCATCGCGATCTACATCTATGAAAAACTAACAGAAGTGGAACTACTAACTTAAAAAGCCTAGATCATATATCATGTTCTCATGACGTCACGAATCAAATATTGGAAGGGCGGGAAAAAAATGCCGCAAAAATGTCATAATATTCAAATCTACATAATTTGGTAAGGACGCATCTACGAGCATAGTGACTTATATGAAAATGATGAGAAAATTATGCTTTAATATTTTATAATTATATTTGCTTTTGATATTCTGAGTGCGATGAAACCCATATTATCCATTTTCATTGTTGAAATGTTTCGAAAAATGCCATTGCAAAAGAAAAGAAATGTACGACGTACAGTAGAGGGATGGACATCGATCTCAGACAGTCTTTGGCAAATATCATCTGGAGTCACTTGTGGATTCGCAGCAGCCATTATTTCAATCCGTTTAGCTGTACGTTCTAAAATCTTGGAAGGTCGTCCACACCTTGGTAGTTTTGATTGTTACAAACCTTTTCCATTTCTTTACAACTGCAGTGACCGTCGTAAATGGAATTCGAAAGTCTTCTCCTATCTTCCTATAACTCTTTCCAGACTCGTGTACAGCAATAACAGATCTCTTAAGATCTGTACACAGATCTTTACCACAACGACCCATTGCTTACTAACAGCTTGTACAGTCATCCGTATTCCATGAGAAAATTCTAGAATTTAGAATTGCCAACAGTCTCTAATCAATAAACAGCCAACTACTGATTAAATTTTTAAATTCTTTAAGCCTCAGGTGGACACACACAGTATTACATAATTTTTTAAATAAATGTATGAAAACTTTTGCATTTTAACTTTCTTTTATTTTCCTCAAATTCTTTAATGTTTTACGTGATATGTTCTACAGATCTACAGAAGCTAAGGCTAACAAAGACTCTAAGATCCACTCTAAGGTTAGCCCGAGTGAAAGAAGAGAGTAGGTGTTATTTTATATATATATATATAAATGACCTTCCACGTTCATCTGATATACTGAATTTCATAGTGTTTGCAGATGATACAACCATGTCTTTTTCTTGCAAAGATATTAATTCAGTTAAGAATATATTTAATTCAGAATTCATTAGTGTAATGAAATGGTTGCCCACCAATAAACTTTTCCTAAATACCAGTAAAACAAATTTCATGATTTTTACTAATAAAAGAAATGTATATCTTGATAAACTTAATGTTAATGAAATCGCCATAAATGAGTGTACTGTAACAAAATTTCTTGGTGTAATGCTAGATAAGAATTTGCAATGGAGTGATCATGTAAATTATATCGCGAAAAAGATTTGAAGGAACGTTGCTATAATGTTTAAACTTAGAAATGTAGTCCCTAAACAAGTTTTATTGACTCTTTATCGTACTCTTGTTCTTCCTTATGTAACATACTGCACCTTTGTTTCGGGAAACTCCGCTAACAACGCATTAAATGGTATCTTTGTCATCCAAAAACGAGCAATAAGGTTATTATCTGATGCTGATTTCCTTGATCAATCTAGTGCATTATTTAAAGAGCTAAACCTACGAAAGCTCAATGATATAATCAAACTGGAACATTTTATTTTTATTTACAAGTGTAAGAACAAAATCATTAATTTACAATGGGTAAATAGATATTTTGTAACTCATCAAGAAATCCACTCGGATCAGACCAGAAATAGATCAAAGCTTGTTATACCTCAATTTAAATTGTCTTCATCTCAAAAACTACCCATTTTCATTGGATTGAAACTACGAATGACTTAAATGCCGATATAAAAAATATTGTGAATATGAATTTGTTTAAAACCAAGTTGAAATCCAGATTAATAATGGCATACTAACAAAAATCTAGGATTAATGTCTATTACTATTGTTTACTAATTATTAATTTCTCGTGTGTAATCTAGTATTAAAAACACATTTCTTGGGATTGTTCATTTCTTATCTCTCATGTATAATATTGGTTTCTTTGTATGGTATTGGTATAATGCCTTCAATGGTGACCTTGTATTTGTCATGTCAGTAGTGATAATTTAAAATTAATACATGTTTTAACTATTAATAATACTTATTTACTTACTTAGTTATTTACTATTAATTAATGACAACTAGCTGTTTATTTTTAATAAGAGCCCAGTAAAGCCTAAAGCTTATGGGCCAAATTAAATAAAATAAATAGTCCAGCTTCGAAATTATTCATGTCATTTTAAATTGAAACGATTGTATTTATTTTATTATTAATAAAGGTTATTCAATATTCAATATTCAATATTCAAGAAGAGAATAAGGGGTTAAGTAAGTAACAAAACCTATCATTCGTGAGTTAGCATTTATTCAGAAAAAGAGAGAAAGACTCACCATCATTATCCGCTGGCGACTACCGACAAGTCGGAAAAATAGTCGAAGAGAATAGGAAATGGGTGAAAGATGAAAAGAAGTAAAACAAGAACGCTTACAAACCATGCAAACACAGTCCTAACCCAAACACTCTCATACCATGCAAGCTACAGACATTCAAGTAAAGAGAGGATAAGAAAAGAAAAAAAATAGTATGAAGAGTATAACAAAAAGTGGGTTAGTTTACGCTATGAGCTACGTCTAAGTTCGTGTTAGTCTAATTTTTTTTTAATAATTTATTGCTGGCATATCACACTCTGGCATGTCACAGGCTGGCATTAATCGTCAACAGACTCATCCTCGACCATTAACCCCAGAGCTCCTGTTGCTAATTGTTTTATTATTTTAAACGACTTTAATATTTTTAAAATGCCTATTAGGCCGAGTCGAAATCTAGTCAAAATGATTTTTTTTAGATGGGCACTATGTGGGGTTTATGAAATGATATCCTGACCAACATACTCCAAAAGAAAGTTTATGCTCCCCTCCGCACCACTAGCATACTCCCTCTTATTTTTGGCTCCGACCCCAAATTAAAAATAGTATAAATCAAAATAGAAATCATTTAGAGCATTTTTTTATAGAGATGACCCCCCTTAAAATTGCATAATATACCTCATGTGCAATTTTCAGGCAATTATCCAAGAAATTTCAAATCCTTGAAAAATTGCCGCATCCCCAAAAAGTGTTATCAGTATATAGAAAAGGGTGGCATAAACTTTAGTTTTGAGTACTGATTGCCTAGGAGACCAATTCATAAACCTCATATAGTCCTAGTATATTTGTCTGAAAAGAAGACAATTAGTCTATTGTATCATTTATTACACAAAACAGCTTTGAAGTAAAAACAAAATATAATTTAAAAATTACCTTCACAATTCACTAATTACTTGTGGATGTGCCTTGGCCCCATTGGCTTTTCCATTCAAACTTTGGCAGTCTTTTTCTTGATTCCAGTTGATTGAGGATAAATTTGTGCCGATTGCCGTAGCCAATCCTTTGTTCTGATGCTTTTGTCACTAAGTTCACTGCACTTTCCACGCTCTGACTGTGGCATAAAAAGGCAGCAATTTTCAAGGGTTCTGTTCTTGTATGCAGTAGCTCTTCATTGCTGAAATTTCTTATCAAAGGTGGAGGATTGATTGCTTCCTTTCTCCAGTCAATCATCTCATAGTAGTCTTTGGAATCGAAATTTAGAGATTTAGGAAGCTCAAAATTTCGTGTGCCACTGAAACGTGTCCGACTGAGAAGTATCTTCTGAAGAGCATCTTCTCTGACATGTTGTCTGCTATCAGTAAGCATTGACAGTAGGATAGCTTCGGGATTGGCAAAATAGGCATTATTACGGAACACCGGTTCCATAATAATGCGATGTTTTTCTTCCAATCCTCGCATCAAGACAATCATATGAAAAAAATTCCGTGCTCCGTCAGTAGCTTTAGGATGGGATTTGATATGAAACCATCCAGGAGCATATGATTTCATGACGATGTTTACCAGTTCTTTCAGATTTTGTTCGGGATGCAAAGTCGATACATATAAACGAAGAATCCGGTTTGCTAGGGTAATCCAGCGAGCATGATGAATGGCACCTGGAGATCTGCGGGCTAGACTTTCAGATCCCCATCCAGATTGCACTGATAGGCACATATCATAGAGATACTTTTGATCATTGCTCAACTCTTTCACGACATTCGGTGGTATATCTCGGACGTTGCCCTGAACTGATGAAAATGCCACTAAGTCTAAAATAGTTAAATCACATTTCAATTTGGCTCCAATTGAACCTTTAAAGGTATTTGGCCCTGATGTTTTTCCGTCTATGGCTTCAAATATGTGTCTGAAGGGGAGTTCATTCATGTGAAAAAGACACACGAGCCATTGAACTGATCTATGCCAAAAAATTTCAATCAATTTTATGGTACCAGCAATTCTACCAGTATTGACAGCAGTACCGTCGCATAGCAGAACATTGAGAGTGTCGATGCTCGCTGAATCAATTAAGAACGTTATAATTTCATCAGCTATATACCGAGCATTTCCTGCGTCAGGGCAGAGATGGTCTACATAGATACCTCCAGGGTCTTTGATCAGCACATAATGTTCTTCTTTCTCTTTTCCATGCTTGGTTAACGTATCATCCTTTCTTCCATCAAACCCTATACATTCAATATTCACATTTTCACATCTAGATCTAACAATATTTTTCTTGCCTACACGAATTCTCTCTCTTTCTATTTTCTTCCTATCAAGCATGTTAGATTGATCGATTATTCCCATATCTTTCAATGCAGCATTAGCAATAGCTGCTGTAGCTCACGAACTCACACGGTAACGGTCTGCCATCCAATGGTAATTCATTGTATGAATACCTATTTTGATCATTTTCAATCAATTCCACATCGGGCACGAATTCTAGCTCATTGTCACTGTCTTCTATATCTTCGCTAAAGTCATCTATTGAAGAAGATGGTACAACTTCCATAGCCTCTGCCATTTCCACTTGTGACCTTTGTTGCCTCTCTTGTTCTTCTCTTGCTTTTGAGAGGGATCGTCTCTGGACAGCGGCAGCTTCACGATCAAATGGCCCTAATTGATTTATTCTTTGCTTTTGGCCTACAAATGACTCCCACTCTCCCATTGGGATTTTTACCTCGCATCGACAAAACGGCCTTTCTATTCCTTTATCATAATATTTGCAAGTACAAATGTCAAACATTCATCATATGAAGCAAGTTTTTTAGCAAAATTTTCATTCCTTTGACGTAGAGGAACCTTGTTCAAGGAAAGAGCTGATCTGATTAATCTTTCCAATGCAGAAGAAATAGATCTTTCTTGAATGACAGGGAAAGAGAACATGGCCCAAATATCTTGAAGATCGTTGGTAACTATATTGTAGCAATCGTTCGCAGTTGCTGATCCAGCTTGACTTGATTTTTCTCTCTTTTGAATGAAGAAATAGTGTCTGACAACGTCTGCCTTTGTAGGAATCATTGATCGGAAGAATTCAGTCGCAAAACCAAAAGCTGCATTCGAAGATTTGTTTCTGGTTGACATTTTTTCAACCTTTTTAAAAAATTAAAAATCCAGCTTTTATAGAATCATGCATGGATCATAAGTAAATCTAAAGAGCATAAATTCTTATAATTCCTGTAAAAATATATGATAATTAGAACATGAAATTTATTGGTATTGAATTTGAAATTCAACACACAGCTCAGTAAAGTGATTACACATAAACGATGTTCATATGTAATCAATTTTCTGATATAGCAAATATTTTGAGAAAATACGCGTGGTGAAAATTTTGAGAAATCCAAATTTTTGAGGTAATTGCCTGAAAATTGCATACGAGATATATTATGCAATATATTATGCAATTTTACGGGGGGGGGACATCTCTATGAGAAGATGCTCTAAATGGTCTCCATTTTCATTTATGAGACTATTTTCATTTTTGGGTCGGAGCCAAAAATAGGAGGGAGTATGCTAGTGGTACGGGGGGTGGGGGGTGTTGGGGAGCATAAACTTTCTTTTGGAGTTTGTTGGTCAGGACCCCAATTCATAAGCCCCACATAGTGCCCGATCTGCCCCCAGAAATTCGACCCGGTCTAATGCCTATCTAAACGGTTTTTAAACATATTAATGCTGGTAGAGTTCACGACGGACGCGCGAAGATTATTCCATTTATCAATTACTTTAAACGTAAAAACGTTTTTAGCGATATTAGTAATGAAACGTTTGCCACGTAATTTAAATCTGTTATTAAGAGTATTGCTATTATCGAAAATGAACAATTTGTCAAAATTTACGTTATCGATTTTATTAAAGATTTTGAAAACTTCAGTAAGCTCCTCCCTTAATCTCCTAGTCTCAAGTGAATGCAAGTCTAATTCTTTAATCCTATCTTCGTACGACTTGTTGCGTAGTTATGGACTTAGTTTCGTGGGGTCGCTGAACCCTTTCCAACCTATCAATATCCTCACGCAAATACGGGCACCAAAACTGAACGGCATATTCTAAGTGAGGCCTGACTAGGGACTTGTAAAGGGGCAATATAATATTCTTCGATTTAAATTCGAAATTACGCGCTATGAAGCCTAACAGCCTATTAGCTTTTGCTCAAGACTCCAGGCACTGGTTCCTAACTTTTAAATCCTTAGATACGCGTACGCCTAAATCTACTTCCTCGTCAACGCTCGCTAACTGTTTATCGTCCATCGTGTACGTGTAATTATTGTTACGAGAACCTATATGCAAAACTTTACATTTGTCTACGTTAAATTGCATCTGCCACTTATCCGTTCATTCCATAATCCTATTTACATCGTCTTGGAGCCTATTTCTATCGTCCACGTTAAGGACTTTACCCCCTATTTTAGTATCGTCCGCGAATTTTGACACGTTACTGGTCAAGCCTACATCTATGTCGTTAATGTAAATTACGAATATCAATGAGCCTAACACTGAACCCTGAGGGACACCGCTACCTACATCCAACCACCCCGATTCCCAACCATTAACAACGACCCTCTGTTTTCTCTAACCAGTTAGCTACCTGACCGCGTATACCGTGCGCTTGAACCTTCGCAATTACTCTTCTATGCAGAACTGTATCGAACGCTTTTTTAAAGTCTAAATAAATAACGTCAGCCGCTCTATGCCTATCATATTCGCGCACTAACAAATTAGTTAAACAAGATTTATTGCATCGAAACCCATGCTGACTACTATTAATCAAATCGCGACTTTTTAAGTGATCGACGATACGATCCCTAACTACGGATTCCTAAAGTTTACCGACAATTGACGTTATGATAATAGGCCTATAATTGCTAGCTACTGTGTGGTCGCTTTTTTTAAAAATGGGCGTAACGTTTGCTAATTTGAAGTCTTCAGGAATAATCCCCGCTTCCAGTGACTTATTACAAATTTTTGTTAATGGGCCTACGATAACGTCTTTCAAATCTTTCAAATTTCTCGGATAAAGGGCGTCAGGGACTGAAGCCTTGCTAACTTTTAGCTTATCGATATAATGCGCAATCTCACCCTCGTAAACAGTTATTTCATTCAAAATAGTCTCGCTACCAAATGGAACGATATCGTCCACGTCGGGGACATTATTTACGTCCTCTACGGTAAAAACTGTCTCAAAAAAGTTGTTAAAAATACCCGCCATCGCCTTAATTAATTTTTTTATGTGTTAAATATTTCCAAACGAACGGAAAATTTTCATCACCATCCTCTGCATGGTACAAAAGATATGAACGAATATAAGTGAAATATTTATCTGAACGAATATTTGTGAGCACCATTGTATATGGAAAACTTGCGTATGAGAAATTGGAAACCATTTAAATTCGAACCTGTGTCGAAGTATCAGAAGCCCCTGACCTCACTCAAAAGTCAGTGCCTTATAAATGAGAAAAAATATAACGAAACAGTCATAAACCGCTCAGACTTCATCGAGTTTGAACTGCCTCGTTAGAGTCTGGGATGGCTCACTGAATCAAGGCAGTGGATTCTGTTATCTCGTGACGCAGGTTCGAGCTAAACAGGTCACAGTTTCTCAGTACACTGCCTTTCCATATATATATATATATATATATATATATATATATATATATATGTATATACTGTGTGTGTGTGTATATACCGGGTGTCCCAATAAAATGTTTACACATCATATTAACTCTCCAAATAAGTCTACAAGGCAATGTTCTCGTGAGACTGGTGTTTCTAAATCCAGCCTTCATCGCATTTTGCGACGTGAAAAGTGGAAACCGTACATACCTAGACTGCTCCATGCAATGAATGAGGATGATCCAGATCGTCGAAAAGAATTTTGTGAGTGGTTTTTGCACATGTGTGATGAAAAACAATCTTTTCCTGATTTCATTGTTTGGTCCGATGAAGCCACTTTTAAACTTAATGGTACTATCAATCGACACAACTGTGTGTACTGGGCCACCGAAAATCCAAACGTAACAGAAGAACGAGCACTTAATCAACCAGGAGTGTCAGTGTGGTGTGGTCTGTCTTCCAGAGGACTGATAGGGCTATTTTTCTTTGAGGACACTGTCACAGGTGCTGCTTACTTATCAATGCTGCAAGACAACATTGTACCTTCAATCAGAGCTCTTTTTTTGGAAGAAAAGTGTTACTTTCAACAGGATGGCGCGCCACCACATTACCACAATGACGCTAGAAATTTTCTGAATGTTTGTTTTCCTAGAAGATGGATAGGACGTAGGGGATGTACGGAGTATCCACCACGATCTCCTGACTTAACACCCTTAGACTTTTACTTGTGGAGCACTCTGAAGAAAACTGTGTGTGCTGAAAAACCAAGGACACTACAGGCCTTGAGACACGAAATTGAAATAGCCTGTGCCAACATTCCACTCCGAACAATCCGAACAGTATGCCGATCTGTTGCGCGCCGTTCTCAAGAATGTATTGATGCTAGTGGCGGACATTTTGAACATTTAAAACATTAAAGTAAGCAGCACAACCATGAAGGTATTGACGCTGCTGGCTGATATTTCGAGCATTTAAACATTAAAGAAGCCTAATTGCTATCTATTTACTATCCGCCTATTTTGCTTATTGATATATATATGTTAATATGATGTGTAAGCATTTTTTTTGGGACACTCTATATATATATATATATATATATATATATATATATATATATATATATATATATATATATATATATATATACACACATATATATACATATATATATATATATATACATATATATACATATATATATATATATACATATATATACATATATATATATATATATATAATATATATATATATATATATACATATATATATATATATGCAGAAATGACTATAAGTACCTCAAACAGCTACGTAGAATGTGTAGCAGCAAAAGTTGAAAATTAAATATGGTACTAATTGTAATGTACAGACCCCCAAATACGCCAACCTCAAAATTTTCAGATTTCATTACAGAGGTAAGAAACTAGGTAAAAGATCTACACTCTCCAACCCCAAATATTTTTCTTTGTGGTGATTTTAATTTCCCATTCATGAAATATAAAAGGAGAGGAAAAATATACTGTATGTATACACCAGGACAAGGGGGCCACACAGGAAGACCAGGAGCAGGTAAAAATGCTACTAGCTCTAGCTGATGAATTTATGTTAACACAAGAAATAACAGAAAAACAAGAAAAAAAACTGCCTAGATTTGGTATTCACAAACAACAGCAACCTAATGTAGAAATATCCCCAACTATAATATCGGACCACAACATTATTGAAATAACAACCAATATAAAAGCAACAGGAAAGAAAAGAACACGAACAGCAGAACGAAGCAAATTCGAAATTTTTAATTTTCACTCCAAAGATTGGAAAACTATTTTCAAGGCCAAGACAACGGAAGAGATGCTAATGACTTTAGAGGAGAAGACGCTGGAAATTGAGGAAAGACATGTCCCAAAAATACAACAAAGAGGAAAGAGAAGTAGGTTCGCGAGACAAAAGAGGTCATTGTTCGGAAAGAGAAAAAGAGTGACTGCAAAATTAAGTAACTGTAAAGATAACAACATCAGAAAAATATTAAATGATAAACTGCAGAGTATCGATGACGTCATACAGGAACTAATTGAGAAGCATACAGAAAAAGAAGATGACGCTATAGAAGCGATAAAGGTTAACTCAAAGTACTTCTACAATTTTTCAAAAAGGAAGTCGAAAAACCATGCGACTATCGGACCTCTGTAAAACGAGAACAGTGCTTTATCTGATAGTCGAACAGAAGTAACCGAAATATTAAGAGCTCAGTACGAATCATCTTTTAGTATCCGAAAAACTGACAAACTGATATGCGATAGAAACGCATTCTTTGAAGAAGAACTACAAGGGGAAAGTATAACGGATTTCGACTTTACGACAGATGATATTACACAAGCTATAGGAAAACTAAAAGCACACTCGGCGGCAGGACCGGATAAATAGAATGCCACACTGATCAAGAACTGCAAGAATGCAATCGCTGAGCCACTATATTGGATATGGAGACGATCACTAGACACGGGAGAAATACCGGGCATCCTGAAGAGCGCGAACATAGTCCCAATATATAAAGGAGGGGATCCATCCGAGGCCAAAAACTATAGGCCAGTGTTGCTTACATTTCATCTCACTAAAATATTTGAAAAAATAGTTAAACAGAAAATCTATGACTTTTTGGAAACTCCGAACAAATTCAATGATAACTAACATTGGTTTTGGTCAGGCAAATCATGCCTATCACAACTAATGGAACACTACAACAACATTATTGATGCACTTGAACGTAATGAAAACTATGCTGTAATATACACAGACTTTGCCAAAGCGTTCGACAAGTGTGACCTTGGAATCATAATACATAAACTGAAATATATGGGAATAACAGGAAAAGTAGGGAAATGGATATATAATTTCCTTAGTGAGCGGCGGCAAGTCGTTACAGTACAAGGAGTATCTTCATCAGAATCAGAGGTCCTCAGCTCAGCACCACAACGAACAGTATTAGCTCCACTACTCTTCATAATCATGCGAACTGGCATAGATGAGGACGTTACCAGAGACAGCACAGTAACATCCTTTGCCGATGACACAAAGATCAGTAGAAAAATAAGAAATCCAGAAGATATAGGATCTCTACAAACCGACATGAACAGAATCTACAAGTGGACGGAAGACAACAATATGAAGTTTAACACTAAGAAATTTCGGCTGTTTCGGAACGGAAAAAGAGAAGACCTAAAATCAATGGAATATTATACCCAAATGGACAGGAAATTCACGGAAATTCTAGAGCAAAAGATTTAGTGGTTGTAATGACTGATGATGCGAAATTTGAAACACAAAATAAGATAGCAGTAAACAGAGCAAAGAGAATAGCTGGGCAGATACTGAGAACCTTTAAACGAAGAGATAGGAATATAATGATTCCTCTTCTGAAAACACTGATCATACCCAAATTGGAATACTGCTCGGTCCTAACATCCCCAGATAAAAAAGAAGACATTAGACAGCTAGGAGAGATTCAGTGAAGCTTCACAGCCAAGATCAATGGGTGCAAAGAACTAAATTACTGGGAAAGGTTACGCGAACTAAACCTATATTCACTGGAAAGGAGAAGAGAGAGATACACCATTATTTACACTTGGAAAATAGTGGAGAAACTAGTCCCTAACCTTACTCTGAACCCTGTAACTCCCCAAACAACGGTGGAAAGTAGAAAAGGAAGACTGTGTCGTGTTCCCAAATTAAAGGCGAGACAAAGAACATCCTTAACACTGAAAGAAAATAATTTTGTTGTGAGAGGACCAAAACTGTTTAATCAGCTGCCCAAAGGCCTAAGGAACACGAATGGTGTTGCAGTGGACATCTTCAAAAGAAAATTAGACGCCTGGCTCAGAACAATCCCCAATGAGCCGGGCGTACCTGGCTGTGTGAGGTGGAGAGTATAAGAAACGAACTCACTACTTCACCAAGCCAACTCGAGAGGAGGGGCGACAAGCTTGACCTTCATGAAATGAGGAATCATCGCACGGAACCTTTGAAAGGTTGAAAGGTATATATAACGGGTGTGCCATAAAAAGAAGGTACACTTTAAAAAGGCTATAAAATCAACATTTTCATTTAATTTTAATAAAACTTCTATACAATAAAACATATGTATTTATCTATATATAAGCAAGTTTTCAGACTAAAATATCAAATAATTCAAATTCTATCAACATTTAACGAAAGAGTATGATTTTTCTACTTAACATGTAAAAATTATTAAACCTTTTAATATTTTTTCTAAAAATAATTTTTAACATAAAATTTACCTGAAATTAAAAAAATTGTTCGAAATGCTTTCCTTCCTTTTCAATAACTTTTTTATTCTTGGCCGGAATTCATCTTTGGCTCGATTTACTTGTTCCTGTGGAAGTTCTTCCCATTTTTGAATGATGATCTTGCGTAAATGAGCGACATCTTTTATCTTAGTCCTGTAGACTCACTCTGCTAAGTTCTCCCATATTCCGGCCAAGCATAAAAAAGTTATTGAAATGGAAGGAAAGCATTTCAAACAATTTTTTAAATAATTTCAGGTAAATTTTAGGTTAAAAATTATTTTTATAAAAAATATTAAAAAGGTTTAATAATTTTTGCATGTTAAGTAGAAAAATCATACTCTTTCGTTAAATGTTGATAGAATTTGAATTATTTGATATTTTAGTCTGGAAACTTGTTCGCATATAGATAACTACATATGTTTTATTGTGTAGAAGTTTTATTAAAATTAAATGACAAATGTTTATTTTATAGCCTTTTTAATATGTACCCTTTTTTATGGCACACCCGTTATATATATATATATATATATATATATTATATATATATATATATATATATATATATATATATATATATAATGTGTGTGCGTGTGTTTGCGTGCGCGAGACGGAAGGACCTACAGCCTTACATGGGATCCGAATCACAGGTTGCTACATCATCTGAACGCAGACTCGACCACGCATCAAACGCTTGAACAGACCCAACGTCGCTTATACTCTCCGATCCAACAAGAAGTGTTGTGACTTGGCTACAATATAACCTTTTAACTGATGCAAGTGTTATTATTTGAGCAACAGAAAAGCCTTCTGAAGATTGCAATAAAATCGCGCAAAACAAAAATTTTACAGAAAAGAGCAACATCAACTTACTTTCTTTCAAATGAAATTTTAATGTCAATCATGAACTTTACAATGAAAGATAAAGTAGTTACTTTTGAAGAAAGAAGTTCGCATATAAAATAATCTTTCAATTAAGGCCTAAACATTACTAATTAATAATTTCTTGTATCTTATTTCTGTCGGCAAAAAAAATTTAATTAAAAAAACATACTAATTTGTAATTTTTGGAAAGTTTTTAAAATTTTAATTTTTTGGCGAATTTCCTTCCGCAACTGTAAACGTGTATAATTGCCCTAAAAAATATTAACTAGTTTTTTTTTTACAATTTATAAAAATTTATAAAATTACAAAAACATTATAAATGCGTGACGCATATTAAGTAAATTACACGTAATTAAAAATCCGTTCTCTCGCGAAATTTTCCTATTTTTAATTCTGAAGTTACGCAGCGTTTGCAATAAAAATGTATAATCAGAGCGCGTATGAAATGCTATTCCATTTTTATTGTTTTAAGAAATAAACGTCACTTTAGCCGAAAAGCTAATATCTTAAACAAAGCGGTATCTGCAGGAAGGGAAGATGCGGTATGCTGATATGGACAACCAGCACTCGGATATGTCTGTTATACCAGAATGGGATCCGAGTATAATGTGACGCATGAAAAATAGGTGGTTTGAAAATGGGAGGCTTAAAGAAATAGAACGTAAAAAACTAAGATTTTAGCTTGGTTATTGCGCTATTTTTCTTATACATTATATATATATATATATATATATATATATATAAGCAAACAACCACAGGGAAAAGGAAACACGAAGTCCGAGCGCTTTCGTGATATATTCACATTATCAAGGAACAACAGAAAATAGACGGAGAATACAAAGTAAATAATTGTTCCTATATACATTATTATTCTGATCACCACATTAATGTAAAACGATCCGTTCTTTCTACTTTGTTCCTAAGAGGCTTACGAATTTGTAGCCCAGAGTTCATTGACGACGAAATTAGTAAAATATACAAAATTGCTTTTGATTTAAAATACCCAAAGAACTGCATAGATAAGTCCTTAAAAATGGCAAAGAAAACCTTCTACGAAGTAAAGGATAAGATTCCTTATAACACAAAAAATGTTTTAGTGTTACCATTCAGAGAAAATTTCCTTGATCTGCCGAATTTGCTGAGGACTTTTAACGTAAATATTGCGTTCAAAAATTTAGATGTAATTAAGAATTCATTGATTAAGAACGCCCCTTTAAATGAACAGGGTTGTGTATATAAAATCCCTTGCACAATATGTAATAAATTTTACATTGGCCAAACTGGTAAGACCCTTGAGTTACGTATTAAACAGCATCAATACAGTATAAGAAGTGGCCAGGAATCTAACGCCATTTTCATTCACGTAAGAGATACTAATCATCCTATTGACTGGAAAAATGCGTCCAAATTAAGGTTTAGTAAATCTATTGTTAGCAGAAATATACTGGAATCAAGTGTGATCAAGAATAATGCGGATTTTGTCCTTAATATTAGCCCTGGGTTGTATAAATTAGACTCGTGCATTGTTAGAAAGGTGGCGAAGGGCCTACTTTTTTCTTGACCGCATTCTTGCCCCTTAATGGTTTGCCCGGGTTAAATAAATAAATATTATTTTAAGAACTGTTAACATTCTTATGTGTCTATTTTAATTGTAATATTTCTTTCGTGTATAATCTTTGATTGCTGGGGGGTTTATTGGACTTTTCAACTGGGTTGCTTTTGGGAAAACAATGTTTCCAGACTGTTTGTAGAAATTTTGTAATACTCTGTAAGACGATGGTACCATTCCCTTTGTTTTCATTAAATTCTTGCCACTTAATTTCCTGCTTTAATTAAATATTAGTGTTAATAACCATTATAATAATTTTTGTTTTCTGTACTGGTTTTTTGTCTAATTTCATCTATATAGTTCATTTATATTTAGTAATTTAGCAGCCTACAGATTATGTTATCTATTTGTTATCTATGTTATCTATGTGTTTTCATTAAATTCTTGCCACTTAATTGCCTGCTTGAATTAAATATTAGTGTTAATAACCATTATAATAATTTTTGTTCTCTGTATTGGTTTTTTTTTTTTTTGTCTAATTTCATCTATATACTTCTTTTATATTTAGTAATTTAGCAGCCTACAGATTATGTTATTAATTGAAAAAATCTTTAGAGGGCTTTAAGGCCTTTAATTTGAGGTGCCGTTTGTGAATTTTTTGCTTGTCTATTTAACTCATTTACTTTGTATTCTCCGTCTATTTTCTGTTGTTCCTTGATAATGTGAATATTTCACGAAAGCGCTCGGACTTCGTGTTTCCTTTTCCCTGTGGTTGTTTGCTTATTAATAAGATCACGTGTTATTCTGTGATTTTAGTGCATATATATATATATATATAATATATATATATATATATATATATATATATATTATATAAATAATTAAATATTGCAATTTCTGCTACATTCTTTATGTACGAATAATAAATGTTTCGAGTCGGAGTTGTATAATATTTGCATTAATTAATAAAGAAAAGGAAAAGAAGGTGATTTTGTCATTCTTTACATTCCCAGAGCGTTAAGTGTTGTTACGTCTGAATTTTTACATTTCAGTTATGCAATATTATGAACCTAATTACTATGGAAATAACCAGTAGTGAACATCTACAGATGAGTGTTGAATACGTATTAGACAGAGTAAAAACAATGACTGAAAAAGAATACACAAATATGAAATTTGAAGTGACTGCGTACAACACAAATATTAAACCAAATGACATGTGGGCGTATACAGTATTCAGGGGTGGCGTCACGTTTTTTGAATAGCGGGGGAACAGATGAAAATGAGATGACATATATATATATATATATATATATATATATGTATATGTATTCTTAAAAACATGCAGCATAATATTTAATCTTTAAATTGAAGTTAATGTCTATTAACTGAGTATTGTGGTGATACTATAATTGTAATGGTGTTACTAGAGGGACAAACACAAAAACAATAAAAATTATGCCTTTTGTTTATCCATATTATGTGGTGCACATGAGTATATATGCGAGTGTATATCTTTGCATTTGTGTATCTTACATATAAATGTATGAGTGTATGCTCTACTCTTTTAGTATACCTTCTCTGCAACTGTAACAATTGTATTTTAGAGACTGGAAGATATTTTTAGTTTTCATATATTTTTTTAGTTAACTTGTATTTGTTAATGACAAATCCGACCTTCATTTTTGCGCAGATTAGTCAAAAAATATTTTTATTTATTACATAACTTAATGTGTGTGTGTTTATATACAGTATATATATAGTTTATAGTTTCATCCCCATCACTCACCAACTTGTGCTGACCCGAACGCGCAATATATAATCAGTAATAAGATGAAAAAATAGGGGGAAATTGTCCTCCCGTTTGGCGCCGCCCCTGACAGTATTGTTACTCATATCTCCACTTTACTGCCTCGGACTGGCTTATGAGAAGAATTATAATAGCTTCTTGAAACAAAAGTTGAAAGGTGGACACATCTGAATCAGACTTGGCTGTTGTGATTCTCACATTGTTTTAATATTACTTCATCGTTATGCGATTCTAATGGGGATCTCCCTTCTTCTTTCTAATAATGGCACGAGAAAGTTCCATGACGTCTGGTTTTAATGATGTAACGAATAAAGATTGGCTTAATATTTGTGTTGTACGCAGTCACTTCGAGTCATATATTTGTGTCTTCTTTTTCAATCATTGCTTTTATTATATCTAATACGTATTCAACATTCATCTGTAGTGTTGTGGCAGTCATTGCTCTCGCTATTTAGCTCTTTAAGTGGCGAATGGTAGACCCCTTTTATCCATCTTTTTGAAGAATTCGTTTCCATTGCGACCAGCTTGAAAATATCACTTCTGGGACATATTTTTGGTTGCTTAAGTAATATTTGGAGGAAAGACATTTTACTTATAGGAATTTTTAATGAAATCAATTCGGCATGGCGCTTGGAATAGTTACTACAACTATAAAGAGTCCTAGTTCTAATAATAATCAGTCAGGGGGGCCAGAAAATCGCAGAATGCTCAGGCTAACTTAAGCGACCCATTGCGCTTACTCCTTCTCTGTTGGTTCCCTGTTCCATGCAGAAGTCGAACACCCAACTTCAGTTTCTTCACAGGGAAACGGTGTTACCCACTGAGATACGGACGCTGGCAGTCCTAGTTGTTATGGAAATTTTGTCACTAGAATTTAATATCTAATTCATTTACTTGTGAGTTTCTCTCTGTTGTGACTTTAAGAATATTTTCATACTGCTATTTTGACGTTTACAACTGTAATTCCAATTTATACATTTTTTCTTTATAACCACTAACAAAGGAAGGAGAATTTCGAAACGTTCCATTTTAAGGCTGTAACCTATAAAGATAAAGTACGTTCGTCTTTGCTAAGGTATTCCAGTTTTCTCATATACAGTATATATATATATATATATATTATGAGTGGCACATAGATTCTAAACAAACATTGATTTAAAGTTAATAAATCAGCAACGAAACGAATTTCTCGATTTGACGTTTCGAAGTCGTTTAGTCGGTTTACATATCATTCATTTCAACGTTGATTTCAATTACATTATCAACCTTGATTAGACATTGACATAAATTGTTTAAAATTTCAAACAAGAACTCTGGAACAAAGTTGACCCGTCAATTACACGCCAAAACAATAAAAGACACCGAAACTCGGCTGCATTTACTACGAAACTGAAATTTGATATTTGATACAATGCTTATAGTTAATGTACTTGTCACAGTAGAGGATATGAAAAGACTTTTCCCCAACCTCCTCCTCGTAGCGGAAACTCTTGAAACAAATATTAAAGAAGAGTATTCTATAAGATTGAAATTTCACTGTTTGCAGACCGTAGATGACGGTTTTTTTCCGTTTGGAGCTCACCACCAGATTCTTTTGAAAATAGAACCAGTAGTGCATTTTGACCCTCTGAATATGAAAATAACATTCTTGTTTTGGAGAAATATGAACATTTTGCATAATAGGGCAATAAAAATGCAAAATAGATTACAAGATATTTATTATGCAAAATAGATTACATGATATATATATAATATATATATATATATATATATATATATATCAACGTAAAGAACGACGCTTGTATAGGAGATATTGCGCAAGATGAGAGAAAGAGAACGAAACAAATGAAAAAATGAGGTAACCACCCGGGAATCGAACCCGGGATCTTCCGATTGCCGGTCAGATATGATAACTTATCATATCTGACCGGCAATCGGAAGATCCCGGGTTCGATTCCCGGGTGGTTACCTCATTTTTTCATTTGTTTCGTTCTCTCTCTCTCATCTTGCGCGGAATATCTCCTATACAAGCGTCGTTCTTTACGTTAATTATACTGCGTGTTTGCAGTTAAATGTATATATATATATATATATATATATATATATATATATATTAAAATTGACTGGTTAGGTTAGCTGAATGCCCAGTTAAGTCAACTGAATGCCCGGTTAGGTTAATTGAATGCCCAGTTAGGTAAACTGTACGCCCTTGACGATTTTCGTTAGTTTGTAATTAATTTCTTAATATTCCAGTCTTCCATTCTGTTCTTTTTATGTTTTAAAAGTGTCACGAATGTATATTATAGCCTAGGTCTTTGCGCAAACTAAGAATAAGATGGCCTATAGCCTACGTCCAATTTTCAACGCAAATTATCGTCAAATTTTTGAAGAATAGACAAATGTATGAAATTCAAACGTTAAAGGGCTGTAACGTTTTAATTATTCATTTATCGGAAAAGAAATTATATATGTTTGAAATCAGCGTAAAAAAGTACACATGATGGTAATTAATTTTAATTCTAGTGGTGGGCACCAAACAGAAAAGATCTTAGATGACTCAGTTAATGGCCTAGTTTATCTTTGTTATTGCAAGTAAAAAGAAATAGAAGTTGCTTCAAATACTCTCCAACAAAATTTTCATTAAATTCCTGTTCTGTGCCTTGTTTTTTTCTTGAGAATATTTTTGCATGCAGAAAATGGAGTCTTTATTAAGTTCCGATCTATTGTGAAAATCCCTCTAATATATTCAGGTTAAGTACTAACAACTTTACAGCATGGTACATAATATAAGGGAGAAAACGAAGATAAGCTATTGGGTGAGGAAATAGTGAGGTTTCTACTGGGGATGAGGGAACTGCAGTTTACACATACAGTATTTTTCTTCAAAGATAAAGTTGCTTATGGCAGGTAATCGAGAAAAGATATTATTATTGGTGTGTGTGTGTGTGTGTATGTGTGTGTGTGTGTGGAGAGGGAGAGAGAGAGAGAGAGAGAGAGTTACAAGGACAAGAAGAAGCCTCAAAGCCTTTCCGTCCACTCGGGAGGTTCCTGTTATTAAACTTAATTTTTTAACTATTCTAACAGTAGTAAAGAACTGGATGGAAAAGCATAAGGTTCTCTCCCATCCTTTGCTCTCTCTCTCCTAGAGGCGGGTAGGGAAAAAGATTGAAAAATACCTTGACCATGGAAAAGTAGCCAAGGAAATTTTACAGGGAAGAGGAGAATATATAAGCTAACTCTACAATTACGCCATGCACGTAGATATCAAACAATAGATAGTACCGCTGTATAAACTAGGGTTTCTTTCCCGGGATCCTGATTGATAATTGCTGATTTCACATCCCGGGAAAAATAGTAGAATCCCGGGAAATCCCGGGAAATTTTCTTGTTATACTTCTTAACACGTTGACTGCCACGCCCATTTCGAGAAAAATTCCGACGGCGCCAACATTTTTTTTTGCATAAACAAATTCACTTCATCAGCAGTAGATGTTTGGTACCAGTTGTACTCATTTCTGAAATCAGATTAGGTAGATAGAGGGATTTTTATATTATTTCATATTTGTTACTCGTGAGCCACGTGTAACACATATGAAATACGCTTGAGCTTTGAAGCCGTCTCATAGGCCATGTATAACACATGTGTAATTTCAGATGTCATTGTATTTCAGATATCATTGCCTATTTGTATTTGTAATAATTTGTAAAATTAAAAGCTAAACGTTGGGCAACACAATCTAAATTCAAACAATAATGAAAAGTATATTACCTTCCAGTGAGCGCCACAGAGTTTTTTTGGGGGGTCACGCTTAGGGCCACGCTTTTTAAGCCATAGAATAATCCATTGAGTATATAACAAACGAGCAATACGCAGCCCTTTCGGCATTATTTGGTGTATAACACCTGTGTTATACTGGCGCCTTCAGAACAGTGACTGTATTACATATATATAATACAGGGCAGTCGACGTGTTAAAGAATTTCATTGTTTCTTATCTTAAAAGAGAATAAATTATTTACTTGATCATCTCGTGTATCGGCTCGTGTAAGTTACAACAAGCCGATTAGACTTATTGTAAGTTGTAACTTGTCTAGTCTGGTATTGTCACTGTAATGAGTAATGTCACTGTAATGAGGCACGGCATCACCCCCTCACCCCCTCCTCACTACCGAGTCCCCCACTCCCCCTTCATCCCCTTCAGCAGACAGTGAGTTCAGTAACGACACAGCCGCACAGTGTTAATTAGTAGCTCATCTAGATCTAGAAGTGCGTCTTAATCAGGTGAAATGCAACAACAGCCTCAAACAATGACTCTGGCAGAAAAACTTGATGCAGCGATACAAGCACTACAAAGCAGAAAATGCGATAGCCATGCTAGCAACAGCAAGCATCTTCGAAAAGAGTTTGAAGTGTGTGAAGCGGCTGGTGAACAAACACCAAACATTAATTAATCTATGCAAAAAACTTCACTTTTTTCTACGTGAAGGTCAAAATATGAAAATAAAAACCCACTCTAATAGACAGAGTTTATTTCCACAACAGTTTCGACGCCCACTGGCATCCTCTTCGGGTTAGGACGTTGAGTCCTTGTTTACGAAAGTTCCCATTGATGATGTACTTAGTTTTTTAGATAGAAAATTGCCATGTACCGTAGAACTAGGCATGCCCACATCTGTATTTTTAGAACTGATAAAACTCTGTGTCACCAATAATGCCTTCTCCTTCGGTGAAGAATTTTATTTGCAACGTTTCGGTATGTGAATGGGGCCCCTTTATCCCCAATACTGAGTACATTATACATGGAATATTATGAGTCGGAATTGTTGCCAATAATATGTCCCAGGAATTTAATTTGGTTTCGTTATGTAGATGATATTTTCTCATTTTGGCCTGACCACTGGAACAACTTTGACACTTTCTTTCAGTCATTAAATAATCTTGTTCCCTCTATCAAATTTAAATATGAATGGGAGAACGACAAATAATTGCCTTTTCTAGATGTTTTGGTCATTAACGAGAGCGGAAAGCCCAATTTCACGGTCTATAGAAAACCTACTCATTGTAATTCGTACATTCATTATTTTTCATATCATGATGAAGGGGTTAAAAGCTCAATTAGTTCTTCCACGTTTCTAAGAGCACTCACGATTTGTAGCCCACATTTGCTGGACCCGGAAAATTCAAAGATTTGGAACATTTTTAAGGATTTAAAATATCCCGAGTGGTTTATCAGAAAGGCGTATTTTAAAGCCAGAAAATCTTTTTATGCCCATCGGGAACCTTCAGTTAACCAAAAACAATATGTGAGTTTGCCTTACATTGCCGGCTTAGAAAGAGTAAAACCGTTGACGAAAGATTTTAAGTTTGCTTTGGCGTTCAAATATTCGTCTACCGTGAAAAGTAAATTGGTTAGGAATAACGTTGCAAAAGAGGAACAAGCCTGTGTCTACAGCATTCCCTGTAAAAGTTGTGATTTAGTATACGTGGAAGAAACTGGAAGAAATATGGAAACCCGTATTAAAGAACACAAATATGCCTTCAGAAGTTGTAATACTAATAATGCCATTTTTTATCACGCCAGCCAAAATAATCATGCTATAGATTGGGAATCAAGTAAAGTACTTTATAAATGTAATAATTACGTCAAAAGAAAAATAATAGAATCTGTGTGTATAGAAAAAGTAGATAATTATAATTTGTGCGAAGGTACTTATAAGTTAGACCCTTTAATGAGATTCTTGGTCAAAAAATCCCTTACAGAGTCGGGGGAACGTGTTCTAACCAAGTGTGAATTTCTTAAAGGTCTCTGGATTGTTTCCTTACTCGCTTTTAGTAAATGTAATAATGGAAGTAATAAATGTGGAAATAAATATAAATGCAACAGATG
This sequence comes from Bathynomus jamesi, assembly GCA_023014485.1. Classification (NCBI taxonomy): domain Eukaryota; kingdom Metazoa; phylum Arthropoda; class Malacostraca; order Isopoda; family Cirolanidae; genus Bathynomus; species Bathynomus jamesi. Next base: position 1,643,556 of record JAJOZX010000275.1, on the reverse strand, counting down.
TAATAATAAAGGTAATATTATAAATTTAATAATTAGGGTAAAGGTAATAATAATAAATGATAAAAAAAAATGTAAATGCAATAATAAATGCAGTAATTTTGTCAAAATATTAGAATCTGTATGTATAGAACAAGAAGATAGTTTTAATTTGTGCGAATGTACTTATAAGCGGGACCCTGTAATAAAATGCCCTTCCGGTGTCGGGAGAACGGTATCTAACCTAGGTGCGAATTTCTCAATGGTCTCTGGATTGTTTCCTAATCGCCTTTTTCATTCGTTTTTCGGTTTCTAAGTTCTGTATAATAAACAACAATGTAATAACCAATGTAATAATAAATTTATAATTTCTGTAATAAATAATTATGCAATATTAACTGTAATAAATTTAATAATAAATGTAATAATTATAAAAAAATAAAAAAAATAAAATAATAAAATCTGTATGTTTAGAACAGGAAGATAGTTTTAAATTTGTGCGAATGTACTTAATGAAAATGCCCTTCCGGTGTCGGGAGAATGGGATCTAACCTAGGTGCGAATTTCTTAACGGTCGGTCCCTGGACTGTTTTTCCCTCTCGTTTTGGTTCATTCGTTTTTCTGTATCCACCCAAGGAGGATGCCAGTGGGCGTCGAAACTGTTGTGGAAATAAACTCTGTCTATTAGAGTGGGTTTTTATTTTCATATTAATTAATCTGCTATTCAACGCTTTAAATCAGTTCCGCCCACATCAACTGAATCTGAGCGTGCTTTTTTGGCTGCGGGATTGTTCATTACCAAATGAGAACGAGATCAAATGACCGCAGCATCGACTGCCTTTGCTTCCTAAAAAGTCACTTCAAGAATGCTAAGTAGAATTTTTCATTTCAGTTTCTAATTTTCAATCTCCAATAAAGCTACAGAAATATTCTGGAAGTGTTTCATTGTCGGACACAAGTGGTAAAACATGTACGTATATATATATATATACGTAAATATATAAATAGAAATATATAGTTGTGATAAAGTATATCACGTAGGTTAGATAATTCGATAGAATTCGATTACACATAAATTAGACAATAAAATTTCCCGGGAAATCCCGGGATCCCGGGATGAAATCCAATTTTGTCCCGGAATCCCGGGACAAAGAGAACCCCTCAGTATAAGAAACCCTAGTATAAACTAACTAATAATATACTGTGCTTGTTCCGATCGCACATCAATGACTTTGTATAGTCAGAGAGAGAGAAGAGAGAGTTACAAGAAGTTACAAGGACAAGAGGAAGCCTCAAAGAGCTTCCGGTCCACTCTGGGAGGTTCCTGTAATTAAACAAGTTTATTTTTCTTTCAACTATCCTAGCAGTAGTAGAAAACTGGATAGAAAAGTATAAGGCTCTCTCCCCACCCTCCGCTCCCTCCCTGCCAGAGGCAGGTACGGAAAAAGGTTGAAGAAAACACCTTGACCCTGGAAAAGTAGCCGAGGAAATTTTACAGGAAAGTGGAGAATATATAAAAAGCTCTATAATTAGCATGTCCACAGAGACACCGTGCAAGCGAACTCCTACAGAGTTACGTTATGTTTTAGTCTTAAACTATGAGAGGTATTCAGTACTTTGTCTAGCCTATTTTTAAACACATTTACACTTTGGCTGGAAACAACCTCTGAGGGAAGTTGGTTCCAGATATTAACTATTTTATAGGAAAAGAAATTGCCGCAGACAGAGGTCCTAAATGTCTTTAGTTCCAGTTTAAACCCATTATTTCTTGTCGGATTCGCATTAAGTGAGAATAAGTTTCTGTAATCTACCCTGTCTATTCCATTGAGCATCTTCAAGATTTGAATAAGCTGACCGCGCAACCTCCTCGTCTCTAAGGTAAACAGATTTAGACGCTCCAATCTCCGTTGGTAGTTTTGCATTCTCAGTGAAGGGATCAATTTTGTAGCCTTTGCTTGTACTCTTTCTAACCTTTCTATGTCCTTCCTGAGGGATGGAGACCAAAACTGCGCACAGTATTCCAGTTGAGGTCTGACTAGTGAATTATAAAGAGACATTACAGTCTCCTTGTTCCGAAACTGGAACTGTCTTTTAATATAACCTAATATTTTTAAGGCCTTCTTTTCGACTTCTGCACAGTGCTTCGACGGTTTCAGATCACTGCTGATATAGACTCCTAAGTTTTTCTCTAGATCGGTCTCAGTCAAGTTCCTTCCCAAGAGAGAGTAATCGGTCTTCGGGTTTTTCTAACCTATGTGCATTACCTTACATTTGTCCAAGTTGAATGGCATCTGCCAAGTAGCAGACCATTCGCCCAACCTGTCAAGATCATTATGAAACGTTCTTACGCCCTCCTCAGTACCTACACTACTTCCTAATTTCGTATCGTGTGCCCGACGTCTATATCGTTAATATAGTAGTATCGTTAAAAAGTAAAGGACCCAGAATGGAACCCTGTGGGACACCACTGGTTACGGGCGCCCACTCCGAAGCCACTCCATTTATTACCACTCTCTGCTTTCTATCTTTTAACCAATCCTCAATCCAGTTGGAAACGAGCCCGGTGATTCCTAGTCCTCTGACTTTAGCCATCAATCTCGCGTGAGGGACTTTGTCAAAGGCTTTATGAAAGTCGAGATACACTATATCTATTGCCCTACTTGTATCGTATAGTGTATGGATATTGTGGAAAAACTCTAACAGGTTTGTCAGACAGGATCTATGTCGCCTAAATCCATGTTGAGAATAAAAAATTAGATTGTTAGATTCAAGGTGAATCACAATACGTTTTGTAATGATGGATTCCAACAGTTTCCCGACTACTGATGTTAAACTGATCGGGCGGTAATTACAAGGATTTTCCCAATCACCCATTTTAAAGATTGGTGTTACATTTGCTAACTTCCAGTCGGTTGGAACTTTCCCTAACACGATTGATTGTTTGAATATGGTTACTAAGTCGTCAACAACATTGTGGCTAACCTTTTTTAATACTCTTCGAAGAAATAAGTCGGGGCCAGGTGATTTGTATTTATTCATCTTATCAATTAATTGCTGTACCTCATTTCTCGTAAAACTTATGGTCTCTACAGGATGGTCACCGTCATATGTAATCCGAGGACTTGGCACTTCAATTGTGTCTTCCTCCGTGAAGACTGTAACGTAAAACTCGTTTAACGTATTAGCTATATCTTTATCACCGAATTTCAGTACGCCATTTCTATCTTTAAGGGGGCCTACAGAATTTTTAATTGGCTTTCTGCTATGAACATATGCAAAAAATTCTTTAGGGTTAACTTTACAGAGTGAGGCAACTCTAGCTTCTTCTTCACGTTTGGCTGATCTGATTAAGGACTTAACCCTCCTACGTAGGTTTATATAGTTTCCTAAATTAGTCTGGTTGAAATGTGACTTAAGTAGTTTGTAGGCTCTATTTCTTCCCGTAATAGCACTGCTAATTTCGTTGTTAAACCATTTCGGTGACTTTGTTGACAAGAAAACTATTTTAGTGGGTATAAAAGTGTTCTGTAATATTCTAAATTGATCCCTATATGAGCTCCAGGTGACACTGACATCCTCACTTATTAGAACTTCAAGTGTGTCCAAACTACTTCGGAAGCTTTCAAAATTTGCTCTCGAGAAATCCAGTCTTTCAAGAGTCTTTTCGCGTGTATTAACTGGAACCTTGAGGTCAAGTCTATTCAAATTATGATCGCTGTTACTCAAATTTTCACCAATAGTCAGGTTAGAGACTAGGTCATCTTCGTTCGTGAATATGAGGTCTAGTTTATGATTACCCCCTGTAGGACCGTCAACCCATTGACTTAATAAGTTATCATCGGCAAATTCCAACAGTCTTGAGCCCTCAGCATCAGCTGTTTTATTTTCCCAATTCAGGTTATAACATAAATTCTGCTCGATTAGAAAACGGACGATAGATAATAGAATAACCTCAAGATAATGTGAAATAGTTTTAGAAATGTTGCAAAATACACGCGGCTACAGGTTCACACAGGTTTTATCACGATACAGAATGATACAGAATGACTTAAGCTAGTGTAAGCTTAGGCTAGTGTAAGCTTAGGCTAATGAATATTTTTTCTGGTGTTTTTCATACAGTTACAACGCCACCCCTACGATATTACAGTAATTGAAAAAACATGGAGCCCACGAAAGAGCATATTCGACATGTGATGCTGTATGAGTTCCATAAAGGATGTAACACTAGTGAATCCGCAAGAAACATTCAAAGAGTTTATGGAAATGATGTTGTGAGCGAATGGATGTGTAGGAGATGGTTTGAGAAGTTCAGAAATGGAGACTTCAGTCTGAAAGATGAAGAGTTGCTGAGAGCAAGAGTGGAGGAAAACCCAACGGTAACTGTAAGAGAACTTGACCTGCAATTTGGCGTTAGGCACATGACCATTCATCGTCATTTGAAGCTGTTAGGAAAAGTAGTGAAGGTTGGAAAATGGGTTCCGCATGATTTGTCACAAACGAATCTTCAACATCGAATCGATATTTGCACATCACTGCATTCACGGCAACTACAGGCACCGTTTTTGAATCGGATCGTCACTGGGGATGAAAAATGGGTCCTCTATAACAATATTAAGCGTCGACATCAGTAGCTTAGCCGTGAAACAAAGCCTGAACCTCAGCCAAGGAATGGACCCTATCCAAAGAAAATTTTGCTATGCGTTTGGTGGGATATGCAAGGAATTATTCATTTTGAGCTTCTGCCAGATAACCGAACAATCACAGCTGAAGTCTACTGCCAACAACTCCAACGAGTGAAGATGGCATTACAAGAAAAACGTCCTGCATTAATTAATCGCAGAGGTGTTCTATTCCACCAGGATAACGCGAGCCCTCACATTGCTCGAATCACCACTGCTCAATTGCAGGCATTTGGTTGGGAAAAAATGTCTCATCCACCTTATTCTCAGGACATCGCACCTTCAGACTACCATTTATTCAGAAGTCTGCAACACCACCTAGATGGACAGAAGTTGCAATCCAGGGAAACTATCGAAAACGAAGTGATCGCTTTTTTTAACTCGAAACCAAGGGATTTTTTCGAACGTGGCATAAAAAAACTTTTCTACAGGTGGGAGGAGGTTACAGGAAAAGAAGGGAATTATATTGATGATTAATTTGTCATTATGTCATTTAATTTTTGTTGTGAATAAACCAAAAATTCGAGCAAATTTGTCCTTATAAGTCCTTTAATTTTTGTTCTGAATGAACTAAAAAATCGAGCAGAATGTATGTTTCATTATATATTACCATAATTAAAATCACCAAAAATCACACTGATCTTATTCACTATTCTGATTAATTGGTTATACAAGTTTATATCCTTATCAACGGGAGAGTGAGGTGGCCTATATAGTAGAAGTAGATGCACTACTTTATTATTTAGGTTTAGATCAATTCCCAACATTTCATGAGCAGATACGATATTACTGTTTACCAGGTGCAGGAAGTCCCGAGCATATAAAAGTACACCGCCGGCTTACCTTCCATTCCTATCTTTGTGAAACATTTTGTAACCTACCATTTGAAATTCTCCTACAAAATCCCTTGATTCAGAATGAATCCAGGATTCCGTTATTCCTATGATATCAAGTTCTCAGTTTTAACTAGCGCTATAAATTCCATTAGTTTGTTTCTAATTGACCTAGCATTGAAAAGCACAGTTTTGAGAGATTTTAAGTTGTGATTTCTCCTAACTGGCCTGAGTCGTTTCCCGAAGCAGTTGAATCAACTACTGGGGAAGTGGGATGAACTGCTGCTGGAAGAGGACTAACTGCTGTTGGAGGAGGACTGACTGCTGTTGGAGGAGGACTAACTGCTGCTGGAGGAGGACTAACTGCTGGAGGAGTAGGTTTAACAGTTGGGGGAGCAGGATCAATTGCTGGTTTTGGGGGCTCCTACTTTAAAAAGATTATTCAAATTAATGTTCAGTAAATCACGAGAGAGAGAGAGAGAGAGAGAGAGAGAGAGAGAGAGAGAGAGAGATACAGGCTAACAAAGACCCTGAGATCCATTCTAGGCTACCCCAAGAAGGAAGTAGAAAAGTTAGAAATAGCAATGATAAAAGAATACTGAAAACTTATACCATGCTTATACTTATAGACGTGTAATGCGTTCACACAGGAATAGTAGTTATAAAGTAGAACAGACAAGGCTCTCTCCCTCCTCCGCCAGCCACTGCTGACAGAAAATAGTGTCGAAAGAAGATTTACAGGAAAGTAGGAAAAACTATATTGAAAAGAATAGCTTCAGAGTTCATTCACACCATGCGTACACTTATCTCGTGTACTCAATTACGCATTAGATAAAAGAGGAAAATAAAGGATAGCGTGAATACTAATGTAATTTACGCCATTATTTACGCCATCATTTACGCATCATTTCTCCGTAGCCTGCCAAAGCCACCGCACCGAAGAATTAATACATATTGCCTCTGATTACCCAGATAATACATGCATTTCCATGAAACACTTATTGCATTTTTTAATTGAATAACCTTTATTGATAAAAGAAATACAGCACTTTCACATAACTGCGAAACCGGACCACCCATTCCACCCAACCCGTCCCCAAGCTTTCTTTTATTGGCAGGCGAGTGTCTGAACGTGTTTTCAGTAATTGGATGTCTGTCATGTGTATGTGTCTACCAACTCTTTGAATGTCGCAAATATTCAACTTGGGGTCTCCCCCCTTGAAAGGTGTTTATGCGGCAAGTGATATAGTGAGTTGTTCATACTTCGCAGTGTTGTGCCACCACGAAAGCAGGGAAAATCTCTTTCCGGCGAGGAATGTCAGTGCAGGGTCCCCCTATCTAGCCCTTATATTTGTTCCTTATGGAGAATGAAAGTGTTTCGTGGGTGGTCACCCGTTGTTGGTACGGCTAATTCAAGAGTCTCCCACTTAGAGGGGTTTATGAGGCAAGTGATAAAAAAAAAAAGTTTCTCAATGGTTGAGCATGCTATGTGGTGCACAAAACAATCGGAGGAATCTCTCTAAACGTTGGGGGAGGTCTAAGTGTAGGGGGAAATTTTTTAAACAAACAAAGAAGCACTGGTCCAGAGGGTACCTCCAAATGGCTGGACCTACAATTTAAGAATACCCCATGCATAATGGGAAATAATAATGCACAATATGCATAATTTTTTTTGCAAAATTTTATGTACATTAATTAAAACTAAAGTTCCATAGTAATTAACTAGCTTTCCTGGGGAGGAGTATGACTATTCGGAGGTTTTGACTCCCAAAAGATCTCATCACGCTTCTCATCATCTAGAGCTCCCAGTGCTCTGAAACCAGACCCGACCAGTACCTCCCACTACATTTACTGAAAAAGGGAACATCGCTCTCCCCAACCCAACCAAATCTGTACAGTATATTCTAAATGAGGCCTAACAAGCGACTTATATAATGGCAAAACAATATCTTTAGATTTATATTAAAAATTACGAGAAATAAAACCCAATACTCTATTAGCCTTACTGCTCGCGACTTTGGACTGTTTTGAGAACTTTAAATCTTTAGTAACAATGACCCCTAAATCTTTTTCCTCATCGGCTTTATTTAACACACTGTTTCCCATAGTGTAGTTAAATTTACTGTTGTGGTAACCCATATGCATAACTTTACATTTATCTACGTTAAATTTCATTTATCACTTATTAAGTCACTCTATTAAATCCGTAAGATCGGGCTGTGGACTCCCTATCTAGTAAACTAATTGCTTTACTCACAATTTTAGTATCGTCGGCAAATTTAGAAATTTTACTCGCTGAATTCATATCAACATCGCTAACTTATATTATGAAAAGGACTGGTCCCAAAACGAACCTTTGCAGAACACCACTAGTTACATTAACCCACCTTCACTCATTCCCATTAATTACTACCTTCTATTTTCTACCATTTAACCAATTACACTGTTCAACATTTTTTTCAGATGATAGTAGTTGTTTCCTTTGCATTTTTCATCTCTGATTACAGAAATGATAACGAAATTTTGCTATCGCGTCAGGTTTTCGAGAAATTTGGGGTTCAATTCTTGACCATATTTGTATATAGATGATAAACTGAACAAATTATATAATTATTAAAGCTGCATCTACCCCAAAGCTGAGAGTATCCCAGCAGGAAATGTTTTCGCTAATGTAGGATGATGTAATTTCTGCTCCTGACACATTGAAACTTGTCAAGTGTCATAACATGTCAATTTTCCTTCTGTGTTATCTGTCATAGAGGGCTACTTGCAGTTATGAGTCATTCAGTCTGCCGCAAACTTCTTCATGGTGTGGGTCTGTTCATGTGCAGTGAAGTTTGATTTTATAGATTTTTCCATTTACTTAATCATTTAATTGTGCATGTGTTACACAAAATACCGCCGTCATGGAAAAAAGGATAAGCTGAAATGTCGCGTAAATATGTAAACAATCCTAACAGTTTCTGTTATGTGGTGTGTGGTCATTATGTGATAGAAGATCACAAAAGAAACATTACTCTCTTGATTAAAAAAGCTCATGAGCTCTACTTCGGCTGCAAAACCGGGAATCAAGATAAAGTTTGGGCTTCCCATATATGCTGTGCGCGTTGTGCTTTGACCTTCAGGGGTTAGTTAAAACTTAAAAGGTCTGAGTACCTCTATACTGTGCGCGTTGTGCTTTGACCTTCAGGGGTTAGTTAAAACTTAAAAGGTCTGAGTACCTCTATACCATTTGCAGTCAAATGGGAGCAAAAAGATCACTTTAAAGATTTTTTTTTTTAACTAAGGTCAGTGGTTTTTCCTCGAAAAATAAGAAAACTGAATACCCGAATCTGCTTCGGCAGTGCAACCAGTAGTAGAGTGTGAAATTCTACCAGTTCCTAAGCCCCCTGGATCGTGGAGCTTAGATGATGATAAACCTGTTGAAAATGAGCCTATAGTCTCCGACATCGTAGGAAATCGCCGCGAAACAAAACATGTTTAACTTATCAGCTCATCACAGTGGACTGACGCTACACAATGAAGTGCAACCATATCAGTCAACTTGTCTCGACATGCAGAGGCATGTTTAGCACATCACAACTCCAAGCGTGACCTTGTTTTGAAAATAAACACCTTGTCGGATACTTTTTGAACAGACCTCGTATATATATATATATATATATATATATATAATATATATATATAGAGAGAGAGAGAGAGAGAGAGAGAGAGAGAGAGAGAGAGAGAGGGTGGCGCAAAAGTCGCGCATCATAGGAATTTTCAGTGTTGATAATAATATATATTTTTTTCTTTTAGGTAGGGAATGGCTGCGAAATTAACATTAGACGAGAAGGTGAGCTTGGTGCAGAATTTAAATTCTGTATCAATTCATCGATTTGTTGTACCTGGTAGTCCATACATTAAAATCAAGCTCACCCTCTCGTCTATTGCTAATTTCGCAGCTATCCCCTACCTAAAGAAAAAAATAATATATTATAATCAACACTGAAAATTCCTATGATGCGCGACTTTTGCGCACCCTGTGTGTGTATATATATATATATATATATATATATATATATATATATATATATGTGTGTGTGTGTGTGTGTGTGTGTGTGTGTTGTAAAATAACGCACTGTCGCGACGAAGTATGAAGAAAGAAACCACTGTTCAGGAAGATGTAAATTTTTATTTCTTAACACCACTACAGTTTCGGTTCTTCGCGAGCCCTTGTCAATTGGTAATGACCGTATAAACAGGGAACAGAATTTATATACACAAGGAACAAAGAACAAACCTAAGGACGAAAAAGACACAGGTGTGTATATACAGTAATTCCGTGTAAAGAATGTCCTGATAATGTTTCCGTGGGAGAAACGGGAAGGGACCTCAGTAAGGAAATTTATGAACAAAAGAGAGATTGTGAGGGTGGGGAATGAAAAAAGTGTGTTATTCTGTCATGTTAGAGACTATAACCATGTAATAGATTTCAATAATTGCAACTTTGTTTTCAAATCTAATAATTATGTTAAGCGTAGAATTGATGAATCTAGTGTTATAGGTTCTGTACAAAATTTTAATCTATCCAATGGTCAATTCTTTTAACAAAATTATATATAATAAAATTAAGGAAGCAAGTGTAGTTTACGTCCCCCTGGCGCAAAAGGGGACACAAACTACACTAGGTCAAAGTTGGTGAACGTAAACTACACTAAGACCTTTAGGAGACATTTTTTAAATGAATCCATCAAATAAAGCGTTAAGTTAGGTTAAGTCATAATTATTTTCGTTAGTTTTAACGTTTTATTTGATTAGGTATACGCGGACAAAGTTGGGGAACGCAAACTACACTAGGATAATGTAGGGGAACGTAAACTACACTAGGCACCACAGGGGGACGTAAACTACACTAGGCACCACAGGGCGACGTAAACTACACTTGCTCCAAACTAAGAATTTTGTAACATTACCCTCCAAAAACCCCCAGGCAACACAGGTACATCCATCAGGTCAAAGCTATGTCGGGTCGGAGGGGGTCACTTAACTATCCTCTGAGAAGAGGATGGAAAGGTTCAATCAGCTAATCCCTGATTATTAACTTGCAGGTGTATATAAACTCTCTCAAGTCAAGTCAAGTCAAATTACACCCAAGTCCGAGTCAAGTCTCAAGTAAAAAAAAATAGGGACTCGAGTCCGACTCGAGTCAGAGATCTTTTCGGTTTGACGGCCTGTAATATTTTTTAACATTACTTGTTTTTTATTGTCCAGTTTTAATCGAGGATTTCAAAAATAACATTCATGTTTTAGAGAAACAAATAGTAGGGCAGTTATATGCAATTTAACAAATTTAAAATATATAGACTCTACCAACTGGTTAGGTTAACTGAATGCCCAGTTAGGTTAACAGAATGCCCGGTTAGGTCAACTGTACGCCCTTGGCGATTGGTTAGGTTAAGTCATGATATTTTCGTTAGTTTATTGTCAAAACAAACGAAAATATCATGACTCAACCTAACCAATCGTCATGAGCGTACAGTTGACCTAAAACTTTCAGGGATTTTGGAATCTTAAAGCGTATATGAATATGATATTCTCTAAGCTAAAATGTATAACTGTCTCGCTATTTGTTTCTCTAAAACATGAATGTTATTTTTGAAATCCTCGATTAAAACTGGACAATAAAAAACAAGTAATGTTAAAAAATATTACAGGCCGTCAAACCGAAAAGATCCCGAGTCCGAGTCACTATTTAATAGTGAGGTGGAAAGAGTCCTAAAATTTTGGAGTTGGATGAGTAGAAGTACGATTACGAGTACAGTATTTTTGGAGTGGTCGAGTACGAGTACACGTATACCTTTTTAGTGCTTGAGTACGAGCACGAGTACAGTTTTTTTAGTGGTCGAGTACGAGTACGCGTTTACCTACCTATTCAGTAATAAAACACAAGCCATGTTCTTCACTAAGGTTTTTCGCAACAAAAGTTGCCACTTAATTATCAATAATATTATAAATGTAAAGTATTGCATAAAAATATAGTAAATAAATCCGAAAATATAAACCATATTGAAATTAAAGTTGTAAAATGTTGCTTTCATGGTACACTGGGAGTCTAGGACAGATCTTCATATTTGAAATTAGTTTGAGTGCACGTACGATTACAGCGATTTCAGATTATATCGAGTATGAGTACGATTACGGCAATTTAAGATTACTTCGAGTACGAGTACGAGTACAACAAAAAACCGTACTCGAGTACTGATGTATTCTTTCCAGGGCACGGACAAAAACTCACCACTTAAATGCAAAAGAGGACAAAAACTCACCAGACAAATGTTTTAGCGAAATACATACACTCTAGTCTAGATCATAAGATCTCAAGATTTTAGACTCATTGTAGATAATTACTCTTCATCTTTCAGATTGTTATGTTTTTAACCAACTAACCAATATTAATTTTTCACCATCCTACCAATCTTTCGTTAAAACGTATCCCGTTTTTTATGCCAGTTGTTTTCTCAAATCCAACGTTGAAGATCAGTTTATATCCCATTTTGGTTTTGCTATTTTTCAATGTTTTATTTTTGTTCAGGTTAATTATACACCCTTGACGATTGGTTAGGTTAAATCGTGGTATTTTTGAGAGTTAGCTTTATAACCCGGTTAGGTCAACTGTACACCCTTGTCGATTGGTTAGGTTTAGTCGTGATATTTTCATTAGACATATAAGCCTAACTAAAGAAGGCTGGGGGACCCTGATCTTTATTTAGGTAATCCAAATTTTTATATAAATTTTGGAATGTTCAGAGGTACCAAAAGTGTTACCTCCCAGAAAAATTACCCCACTACAACTGAATTATTACACACTCGACCTCACTTATGCCCACTTAATCACACACACACTAATATATATATATATATATATATATATATATATATTGGTGAGGAATAAGAGTACGAGGAGATGTTATGTTTAATAACAGACGTTTCGGAAAAGTTCTATTATTTGCAATGAGTCTTAATCTTAAGTGTATGTTAAGATCTAGACTAGTGTGTGTATTTCGCAAAAACATTTGTCCGGTGAGTTTTTGTCCTGGATTCATTTTTTCCACTATAAAGTGTTTTCAAAATAAGGCTATAGGGCATAGATCCGCCCCTGTCCCAATTTTTTTCCAAGCACATATCTGGAAACCCCACTCTAGTCATTAACCAAAGTCCCCATCTCTGGTTACTAATCAATGTGAAATTATCAAAAGTTGAACTACTACTATTCGAATGATTGTCAATGGCAGTCCTATCAACAACCTTCGCATAATTTTTTTGGACAGTATTTTCAACTTGTTTTGATGATCGTTAAATTTTTCCGCGGAATTCAAAGAATTAAGTTCAACTCCCTTAAATTCACCAACATTTGAAACTTTTAGATCACCTGAAGATCAGTGCCCACAGCCTTCGTTAGTTAGCCTTAAACTGAAGAAGGCTGGGAGCCTGATCTTCAGGTGATCCAAAATTTTTTAAGTACGCAAAGACTTTTATGCACATTATTTTTAGTTAAGCCATCTTGAAACTTTAAATTATTTTGTAATTCTTAGAAATTTCATTTTTTAACTTGAAAATTAAGTTACAAAAATTTGCAAATACTATCCTCGGGTTTAGAAATATCGACATAAATATATCTAGTACAGTATACTGAAACAAGCACACCGCGTACGTGTATTTCGTAAACCGCATTTTTACTGTCGACTAAGAAATAAATATTTATTCCACAACTTAATATTAAACACCAGAAGATAATTTTTTTTTCATATAGAAATGCACGATCTCAATAAACAGCCCACAAAACTCTTTCAAGCAAAACTATACAACACTTCTTAACTGAGGTGGCTGGCAATAGAATATATATATATATGAGAATCTGAAAGATGTAGAACTAATGAGAAATATTTTGATAAGGATTTGAATTCCTTAAACATAATATAAATAAACAGTGACACTTATACATACCAACTCGTTATTTTAATTGTTTTCATTTACTATAGTTTTATTTATGAAACTGAAAACTAAATTATCGTAATTATATATTTTATGAATTTCCAGTAAGAGTACTGAATGTCAGCGCCATATGTACTCGTATATTAAAAATACTCGATTCTTGTAGTGGTCTCAGCAACGACTGTGCGATAATTGCGCGAGTGCACTTTAAGCGAGTACAAATTGAGGTACTTGACGTATTGAGGTACTTGACGTATTGAGCGAGTGAGAAAACTGAGCGACTTGACGTGACACAAATGACATTTAAATTTATTGACATGAATGTGTTCAGTACAAGGACTTAACTTAACCAATCATCAAGGGCGTACAACTGACCTAACCTGGCATTCAGTTAACCTAACCAGGCATATACTGTATATATATATATATATATATATGATCACCTGAAGATCTAATATACATATTAATTAAATATATCTATTTTAAATAAATATTTTTTACAAGGTGAATATTTATTTTTATTATTTTTGCGTCAGTTTGCACTCACTCAATTTGTACTCGCTCAGTTAGCCTAATCGCTCATTGCGTCAAGTCGCTCAATTTTCTTCACACTCAAAGTGCACTCGCTCAATGTGTGTTCGCTAAATTGATGCAGTCCCCTCAGCAACACCCTCTCTCCGCCTGCGTACTTCCTTTCAAAATTCTATTAATTATAAAGAAGCGTCGCTATATACTTTGATTTATTTCTAGAGTATTAACTCAGGAAAGGAATGGAGGGAGTTTTTTTACTATATGAAGAAAGTTTCTAATATTACTTATCAAAAATTAATTTAACTTTACTATATACTGAAATTTCTTAACATTATCTTTTGAATAACTGACATAAGTTGTGGGATTGCAGTAAGTATACATAATGAACATTTCCTTTAGACCAGCATTTCTTAACCTGGGTGAAAATTCTCCAGGGGGGGATTTAGGGCAGAATTTTGTTTCGTGGTCATATAATTAGTGTGCATTATAAGTCTGCTAATGTTATTAAATTTTGTCTTCGAGGCTATTTTTTTCCATATCCTAATGGAGGGGGAATTCGGGTTGGGCGAACTGGTCGAAGGGGGAAATGACAAGAAAAAGGTTAAGAACCGCTGCTTTAGACCAACAAATTAGAGGAGTTGCTCTTAACTCTCTTAGTTCCACGTGCCCCTTTTTGCCATTATGCTTTTCTAAGTACCACCAGTGAGTAAGGAAGGTGGTACCACCTAAACGAAACCGAAAGGAGGGGACTATAATATCACAATTCAAGACATTATCATGGAAGTAATTAATTAGTAATATGCGTATTTATAAGGCTCTGGCGCACCATTTAAAAAAGCTTCCATGCTTTAATTGGGGAAACTTTATTCAAGGGAGGATCCTTCAGAATTTTTTTTTTTTTTTAGAAAAATAGCAAATTTTTACCTCACTCCTCCTCTGCTAGCATCGTAGTTGAGTCTGTTGATGCCATGATACCACGACAGCTGGAGAGAAGTGGCAGTTGGCACATTCGCAACGAGGCACTGCAGCTCGATCGTGGAACCCGTTCGGTAAAATTTCTCCCGAAGTTCTTCCCCACGGTCGTCCAAAATTTTAATTGTCGGAACTGAAATTTGTAAAAATGTTACTTTGAAACAAATAATTAAGTTATATACAGGGTGTACATAAAGTCAGGATCTATTTTTGTGAAGCACTTGGAAATTATATGGAATTCAATCATAAAATGATAGTGGTAACATTTATTAAATAATTAAGATTAGGATTCGACGTGACGCCCATCAGTATCCCTGCACAGCTCAAATCGTTCCGCAGCATTTCTAAACACATTCTGGAGCATTTGCGGGGTTATGTTATCTGCAGCAGTACGTGTACGTAAGTTTTCAAGACTCGTAAGCTTCGTCTGATAGACGTGCGATTTGATAAAGCCCCCATGCAAAGAAATCTAAAGCGGTTAAATCTGGTGATCTCGTTGGCTAAGGTCTGTTGCTTCCGCGTCCGATCCAGCGATTTGGAAAACGTCCATTTAGATAATCCTGAACAATTTTGGCATAGTGACAAGGAGCACCATCATGTTGATAGACGACGGGGATAGGATTGTTAGTACCGTCGTCTATCAACATGATGGTGCTCCTTGTCACTATGCCAAAATTGTTCAGGATTATCTAAATGGACGTTTTCCAAATCGCTGGATCGGACGCGGAAGCAACAGACCTTGGCCAGCGAGATCACCAGATTTAACCCCTTTAGATTTCTTTGCATGGGGCTTTATCAAATCGCACGTCTATCAGACGAAGATTGCGAGTCTTGAAAAACTTACGTATACGAACTGCTGCAGATAACATAACCCCGCAAATGCTCCAGAATGTGTTTAGAAATGCTGCGGAACGATTCGAGCTGTGCAGGGATACTGATGGGCGTCACGTCGAATCCTACTCTTAATTATTTAATAAATGTTACCACTTTATCATTTTATGATTGAATTCCATATAATTTCCAAGTGCTTCACAAAAATAGATCCTGACTTTATGTACACCCTGTATATATATATAATAAGCTTCTGTCTGTTCCTCTCTATAACACGGAAAGGGCTCCTGGTGAGGAAAAATTATTAGGGAGAAGTTGCTTAAAATTAATCGAAACCTACGGGAAAATTATAAATAAAGCTGAAATCGGATAATGTTTTTGTTTTTGTGTGTGCTGAATCTGGGAATATTACTTAAAAAAATTGCCCCTCTTGGTTGTTTAAGCGTGGTATTTTTACCAACGGCTTCTGCTAGTCAATATTAATTCTGAATTGAATAACGATTGAAATTAACAATGAAAGTGGAAATTTTATTCTTAAAGAATTAATATTCAAAGGTAATGATTATGACGGTTTCTGCTTGTTAAAGCTGGTTTACAAATGCATACAATAAAATTGTATGTGTGCGCGCGCGCGCGCGCGCACACACACACACACACACACACACACGTGTGTGTGTGTATATATTTGTGTTATAATTAGGGTGGCCCACAGAAATGAGGTGAAATTTTTGTGCTCATAGCCCAAACGTACCCACTAGATGAGAAACTAGCGCACGTGAATTTTTTATTTTTTTTTAAATTAATGAATATTTATGGTATGCACACGGCTGCCATTTTTAATACCCTGTAATGCTCGGCTCTGACGTGGCCTATATAGCAGGCATAACTCTACGTAAAAAAAAAAAAAAAAAATTTGTGCATTTTGACCAGTTTCTAATTCCAAATTACTTTCCTAATTAAGTTTAGAGTTGGCAACTCTTATTTTTTAACATAACAGGATTTGGCATCCATTTCAAGTACTAACGGTTTTCCTCAATTACTCTCCAGGCAAGAATCGGATAGGGTGTATTAGGTGTTCACGCATCACTGGGAATTATTTATCTTGGCTTCCTTTTTAATGACTCGGATGAATATTTAAGTAAGGTGAATATATTTTCTATTGCGCTATAAATTACTATGACGCTTAAAGTTGCTATATTACTGCATTTTTGTTTTGTTGAATAATATTTTTTGCTGAAAATTCATGTACATTAGTGCATGTTTAATGTTAAAGTATGACTTTAAAAGTCTACATCTTGGAAGTTGCTGTATTTCTACATTATTTCCATAGTAATAAAAATGTCAATTTTTGGTTTCTCTTTCTAGGTTGTGTTGATGGCAACTGCATTGCCTAAGAAAACTACTACCTACTTGGCGGCACCATCGAAACGTTTCCTAAGTCCCGTCTGCCTACTCTTAGGCAAGTTCTCCAACGTTATTTTCATCTTCTGAAAATGAGTGAGCCAACTCCGACGAAAAACGAGTGCATGAATATGGTGGTGAAGGAAACCATAGATATCTGTGGAATGGCCAGCATCCCTACTCAAGAGGAGCGGAATATCAAAGAACCCTGAATGGAATCCTGTCCACTTTGAAGAAGGGTTCAAACAGGAGGAGGAAGCCACAAATACAGAATCTTGAAAAGCTCTTCAACATTAAGCATCATGATGTGGAAAGACTGATCCGGAGAGAGGAAGACCGCGTCTTCTTGAAAGACCAAGAGGGAACACAAGTTTCACATAGGACGTGTCGACGAAGCCCTGGCTAAGAAAGAAATGAAAGAGAAGTATCTTAAGAAGAAGGCCAGAGAGTAAAAGGAAGTAGCAGAGAAGCAGATGCGTGAAGAGCAAGAGACCGTTCAGGTGGAGTCAGCCAGCAACTCTTCTGATGATGAAGACCCTCGTTCATTTCCGAAGATGCCTCGACTGTAAATTCACTTTCAATAGCGAATATTATCAAGAGGTTTTTGGGATGGCCATGGGTAATCCCTTGTCGACCCTCCTCTCCAATATTTATCGGGAGTTTTTCGAAATCACTTACATTCCGAGAATCCTGGGGGTTGGCATCCCATGGTTGCGGTACGTCGACGATATTTTGTGTATCTA
The DNA here is from genome assembly GCA_023014485.1 of Bathynomus jamesi. Taxonomy (NCBI): domain Eukaryota; kingdom Metazoa; phylum Arthropoda; class Malacostraca; order Isopoda; family Cirolanidae; genus Bathynomus; species Bathynomus jamesi. The sequence goes on along the minus strand of JAJOZX010000275.1, from coordinate 1,625,616 downwards.
GCCCATGAAGCGTGACCTAGATGACTTCCCCCTTCAGTTAAATAATGAAGTCCCCTCCATTAAGTTTACTTTAGAAGTGGAACAAAACAACTCCATCCCATTTTTGGAAGTGCGTGTAGTATTTATCGGAAAAAACAGAGTTTGTCATACGTACAGTTTTACTCCGGACATGATCTCCCAATCAAGAAAGCCATATTTTCTTCAATGTTTCTTAGGATCGCCAGTCCGGAATACATGGATGCCGAATTAGAAAATAGCAACAGTATTGAAAGTGATTTGTTACCCACCTACTTTTATGGAATCTTGCCTTAACAAGGCAACACGAACTTTCTATCGTGTGAATAATAACCCTCGCACTTTGTCGAATATTTTAGTACTTCCATTTTTCCCAGGCTTTTTAGGCATTGCTAATGTACTTAAACTTTTGAATATTAATGTAATATTTTCATATGACAATATTGTGAAAAATATCATAGTAAATATTATCCCTACCAATAATTCAGGCATTATCTATAAAATTGGTTTCAAACAATGTGATTCCTTTTACATTGGACAGACGGGAATGTATTTGGCAAAGTGCTAAAACTCTGGTAGCTTTTCTTTATAAATTTGTATGCTCCTACAATTTTTATTTTTCTATTTTTTTTTTTTGTCTCGAACTTATTTATTTCAGTGTTCCTGAGGATGTCATTAGACGAAATCGCTTGAGCACCATTCTGCGTTTCCTTTTTCCTTCGTGGTTATTTTCATCATAAATATTATTCACGTGTTACTTTCGTGAAATAATTTTCATGTGTATGTATGTACTAATTTTGGGGGGTCTCATCCCATTCTATGTCATTTTCATTCCCATCCACGACCTTTCCCACTTTGGTCAGGATTAGGTCACGATAAATTAAATTCTGATTCGTTAGGCTAATGTTAGGTTAGGTTATGATTGGTTAAAATAAGTTGTTAGGAAATATTAGCCCTTCCCATTTGGTGTCGTTTCAGCGACGAAAACATCGAGACGCGCTTTTGTCAAATATGGATTTTTCACGTTTGGTCATTCTCATTTGAGGACTGGGAATGACACAGAATGGGAAGTAATCTAATTTTGCACTCAAGGCTTGTAAGTTACAGGGCTATTTAGTATAATATATATATTTAACTTTCTGATTGTATCTTGTGATGGCGGGAAAAATTTGAAGTTGTCATCTCTCCATCTGTTATTTTACTTCCACATGTTTTGCAAATGACCTTCCTTTTAGTTATGAAATATTTGTAATTTTTAAATCCAAATCGGACAACTGGAGGTATATTTGCTGACATTTTGATACTAATTTACTTAAATTCAATAAGAAACTAAAGTAAAGATTGTTTATTGCTTTAACAGAGTGTATGAAATCAACAAAAATAACTTCTATAGATGTTTATAGAGAATGAGGTAAAAACAACTTTAAAATTAAACAAGGTACACAGCGGTCGCCAGGTCTTTAATATTAAACGTTCTTACATGAACTTTAAAAAAAAGAAAATCTTATTTTAAGCAAAATCTCCGTATGCTATAATGTATACAAGTATAGGTACTTTTGTTGGGTATTATAGCTTTCAGGATTAGTTAAATAAAAATGTTTCGTACAAGGCTCAGTCTTCATATGCGTGCGAACATATGCATGCCTACGTCTGGTAACGGTGCCCGCTTACTAGTGCCAGGCTGCACAGTGCAGAGCCCTCGTAAGGTCAGTTACTGCATACTTTTATGTACCTCTTCACACATTAAATGTCACAAATGTGTATGAACTGCAAAAAATACAAAACACTGGCACAATGATCATTGTCAACAACAATACGAGTGATCGAATCTCGTCCTCGAATATATATCGACGCGCTGCATTATGGGAACGAAAAGGAAACTTTTAGCAACGTTTAAAAATGTCTCCATGCACTCAAAAAAGTAGGTAGAAAGTGAATAAAAATTTACTAGATTTGCTGAAGGATTTTTTTTTCAACTGAAAAAATTTCAGATTCACTAACTAAGAAATCTTCATAACTTTAAATTACACTGAAAATGAAAACTGTATTTCGAGCAAATTAAAGTGGTTTTACTGGTGCTGATTTCGGCCAACCTTTAGGGTGAATGACTGTTCAAAGAGTCCTTTTAAACTATGAGTCAACCACCTTAGCCATTACAAACTTTTTTAATAAGTCAAAAAAAAACATGCTATGACTACTGTTTCAACAAGGTTTTCTCAATAAGTTGGTAGAAATCGGCACCCCTCTTGAACTGGTTTTACGAGATTAACTGATAATTAATTAATCAGTAGAGAAAATAATATACTGAAAAAAGAAATTATATTTATACAACACTACTTACTAATGGATGAATCACTTTTTCGAACCAGAACTGACAAATTGTTATATTGTATTGATATGCAAAAGCTATCCAAATTGTAAACTCATTTGAAAACTTTTGAAAGAAACCTGCGAATTATTATATAAAATAATGGCAGCTGAATTACATTGCGTTAGGACAGTTGCCCGCAAATGTAAAGTTCCTCGCCTCACAGGCGACCCCGAACATATGGTAACGCCGCAGCAATAGTCAAGGTACCCAACTCGGGGTGGAAGGGGGACAACCGAGTTCAACACCATATAACATTGACATACAGGTAAGGCGCCATTCAAAAATTACGTAACGCTAATTTTGCTAAAACCTGACAACCGCCCCGCCTCCTTCCCTGTAACGTTCCGTAACGTGTGGGGTGGAGGAAGTGTTACATAATATCTTAGGGGGCGCCTCATCTAGCGTTACAGAACCTTCCTGGGGGATCTGGGGTGTCAAGTTTTAGCAAAAATAGCGTTACTTAATTTTTGTACGGCTCCTAATTATAATGTAATATCTGTGTTCATAAAGATAAACGATTAGTATGATCGTTAACCGCGCTGAACTCTGTTTACTAGTCTTATAGAGTAGTAATGTCCCATTATGATTACTGTAAGTCTATATGAACAGACCACAATACAACTTTTTTATATACGTGAATTTGAACCAAAAATAGACATTACACAACCATCCTCCACACACCCTCATTCCCCTTCACCACCCACCAGTCTCGCGAATATTGACTCATTATGTAACAATACTAATAAAGCTGTTTGTAGAGTCCGTGTGCAGCTTTAAACCTTTACTAACTTACGAATCTACACGACTATATATATATGTAGCGGACAACTGAGACGTTTGCAATCATCTTTGCAACTTTCAGCAACATGCCATCAACAATGCGATATAACTCATCAAACCAAACTCAACGAAGATGACGTCATACCAAGCGAGTAAAAGATGACGTCACAGCGCGGGAACCTCAAGATGAGCGTCGCAGCGCTTTCGCTCTTCGAAGGCAACTCAGTGACCCACGAGCTACCACCATGTGAACATCATTCGTGCAAGGCCCCATTGGCCTTTTAATATCACTCAATTCACTTTATATGTATAAAGAATCTATCAATCTGTCGCGCGTTATTAATTGTCATATTGTAAGCATCAATTCGAGTGTACACATTACCAGTATTTACAATGTAAACAATCAACAATTCAGTCGCATTCTTAAATCATTCGAATCAATTTATTTTGTATTAAAATAAACGGAAGAAAACAATCTATCAACCTACCTAATTAATAACTTAATTAATAACATTATTTGATCTGCAAAGATCTGGTGACCTCAGCCTAAGCATTTATCATTAACAATCAATCACTATCAATCAATTAACCATTATCATCTTTATTATTATAGTGCTAAAAACATTACACTATAAAGTGGTGACCGAAGGAGTGACAATCGAATACCCAGCCAAAGCATAAGTGAAATCAGTGCAAACATTTTTTTAAGTGACATTATTAACAAACTGTCATTACCATTCAGTTTTCTTCTGCATAAGGAAACGAACCAAAATTTGAAAACTTTCGCCATTTGGAGCATTTTTTTTTTCACCCAACGGATCAAGCTGTGCCCAGCGTCTTCCCCGTCTTCAAGGAGTATGGGAAATCATTTGGCAAGACTTCTTCTGACGACATTTTTTTACTTCACCAGCGAATTCTTCATCCAAAACGACGCGTGTTCTTACCCCACCCCTACGACTACGGGAAGGTTTAAAAAGAATTTCTTCAAGTCAACAAGCAGAGCGCGCACATGCATCCACGCAACAAAAGGGCCGCACTGCAAAACAGACACTTCAGGAACAGGGTTGGTGATCCCCTGCCTTCATAAGTTGTCTCTTTGCATCATTCCGTGGATTACTTCCTGCTGCTCGTGGACTTGAACGACGTTTCTTTTTCTCCCCTTCGGCAGGAGCGACCTCAACGAGAACAGCCACGCGACGAGTTATGGGCACCGCATTCGAACTCAAACACAGTTCCCCCTGCCCCTCTCGTTTCCTCCGTTCGCCCCTCCTGCCCCGCATTCTTGCCTTACCCCAACTCCATCCCCTGTGGACCAGCCGAGTTATTCCCTCCCCTCCCACAACCCCCCTATTCCCCCCTTCTCAACACCTTGCCTCATGCCACGTCTCTGCTTTCTCCATGCGAGCCTCAGCAGGCACTTCACGCCGCAGAGCGAAACAGTTTATCGCTTGCCTCAAACGTCTCTTCTCATCTCGCTCACTTCGTTCTCTGGGGAAAGACTACTTGTAGCGGACAACTGAGACGTTTGCAATCATCTTTGCAACTTTCAGCAACATGCCATCAACAATGCGATATAACCCATCAAACCAAACTCAACAAAGATGACGTCATACCAAGCGAGCAAAAGATGACGTCACAGCGCGGGAACCTCAAGATGAGTGTCGCAGCGCTTTCGCTCTTCGAAGGCAACTCAGTGACCCACAAGCTACCACCATGTGAACATCATTCGTGCAAGGCCCCATTGGCCTTTTAATATCACTCAATTAACTTTATATGTATAAAGAATCTATCAATCTGTCGCGCGTTAGTAATTGTCATATTGTAAGCATCAATTCAAGTGTACACATTACCAGTATTTACGATGTAAACAATCAACAATTCAGTCGCATTCTTAAATCATTCGAATCAATTTATTTTGTATTAAAATAAACGGAAGAAAACTGAATCTATCAATCAACCTAATTAATAACTTAATTAATAACTTTATTTGATCTGCAAAGATCTGGTGACCTCAGCCTAAGCATTTATCATTAACAATCAATCATTATCAATAAATTGACCATTATCATCTTTATTATTAGAGTGCTAAAAACATTACACTATATATACTGTATATATATATATATATATATGTATGTATGCGTGACCCGACAATTCAGCGCAGGACAATTCAGCGCCGACAAATCAGCGCCGACAATTCAGCGCAAGACAATTCAGCGCAAAGACAATTCAGCGCAAGACAATTCGGCGCAAGACAATTCAGCGCGAAAATACCAACAAAGAAGAAGAAAGAACAAATCCAGAGGGAAGAGAGGCTTGCAACTGTTAGGTTAGGTTAGGTTTCTAGTTTTTGAAATAAAATCTTAATTTTAACAATTCTAACAAATTTTGTTTTTTTAAATAAAATTTTAATAATTATACTCATTTGAATTTTATCTCCGATTTGTCACTCCTTCTTTATGTCACTCCTTCGTTACGGTATTTATGTCACTCCTTTGTTATGTCACTCCTTTGAAATGTCACTCCTTCGATACAGACCCAATTTAGCATATATATAAATATACAAATTTTTCTCTTTTTTATTTATTGCGATTTATTTTTATTATTTTTAACTAAACTTTTAACTGTACTGACTTGCGCTGAATTGTCGGCGCTGAATTGTCCTGCGCTGAATTGTCGGTGCTCCGTATGTATGTAGGTATGTATGTACTGACATTGAGCGAGAAAAAGATTGAGACAGTGTGAGAGAGAGTGAGGTAGACGGGCAGAGAGAGTTAGTGGGAAATTGCTTATCGATTGTTACACAAAGAACTTGTTAACAGTTTCGATCTGAATAACAGTAACTGATTATCAAAACCATATAAGAATAATCCACGGTTATACTAGCATAAACATATTTATATATACTTATAAATTCATACAATATCATACTGTTTGTGAAGTGACGTTGATGGGCCAAACCGTGGTGTTGACATGGTTACTTGCTGTCGCCGTCCAGGAGAAACTACATATAATATGGGCGTGTCAGTGGAAACCGTAAGGTGACGGTTGCATGAAGCAGGATATCACCACCGGTTTGTGGCTGATGCCTATTATATTAATAGTGTTTTCCAGATTGTATTTGTGTTATCAATGTGGAGAGATAATTTTTTGTTGCATCAGTGTGGAGATATTATTAGATCTCAACAAGGGATATATATATATATATATATATATATATATATGGGAATGAACTCAGAATGGTCCCCTGAGTTTTTTTATGATACAAACAGACAGTGCATGGAACAAGAAACTCTTCTGGGATAATTAAATCCACTATAGTCCGAATAAGTAATGGTAAATGACAAATACCATAGTTTTTATTTTTCATGATGCTAGCCCGACGTGGGCAACGGGTCACTCGCAAAGAGGTCCCATAAATATAGCTTCCCTCACCAGCTATCTGCAAAGCAGACAGGATCCAGCTTTGGGACATGGATCTAGGGTTTAAAGCAGCCTAGCCCTGCTACATTTAGAACCTCAATATAAGCTTATATTGAGGTTCTAAATGTAGCAGGGCTAGACTGCTTTAAACCCAAGATCCATGTCCCAAAGCTGGATATATATATATATATGTGTATATATATATATATATATATATATATTATATATATATATATATATATATATATATATATATGTATAAATATATATATAGGTATATATATAAATATACAGGGTGTCCTAGAATTAACTATCTATTTCAATGAAATCGGACAAATTTAATAAAAACTGACATAATTTTGTGTTTATTACTAAATTATGATACAAAAACAAATAGATTTATAAATCATAAGTCAAAACTTTATTGAGAAGTTTCAACATGTGCACCGTCTGTATCTCTGCAAATTTCAAATCTATCCTCAGCGCTGCGAAACACATTTTGAAGCATTTCAGGTGTTATCTCCCGCACTGCCAACTGGATGCGTTCTTTAAGTTCAGCTAAACTATTGATCTTTTGGCGATAAACCTTTGTTTTTATGAAACCCCATGCAAAGAAATCCAGGGGTGTCAAATCCGGAGAACGCGGAGGCCAAGGTCGAGGTCCTCCACGGCTGAGGCTCCACGTCCAATCCACCGATTCGGAAGGCGTCTGTTGAGGTATTCTCGAACAATTAGAGCATAATGACATGGTGCTCCATCTTGTTGAAACACAACATTATCAAGAATGCCATCATCAAGAAGCTGTGGTTCGAGAAACTGCTGAAGCATATCAAGGTAGACGGTACCTGTTACAGTTGCTTTCCGCAAAGAAGAATGGGCCATAAATTTTGGATTTGGTCATTCCAAGCCACACGTTAACTTTTGGAGAGTCTCTTTGCCATTCTATGACTTCAGACGGTCTTTCATTGGACCAGATACGACAGTTGTGTCGATTGACTTTACCACACGTGTGGAAAGTCGCCTCATCACTGAATAAGATGTTATCCAATAAACTTTCATTTTCGATTTGATCCACAATTTCTGCACACCTTGCTGCTCGATTTGGATAATCCTCTTCATTTAGGGCATGCAGTACTTGAATGTGATAAGCCTTTTTCATCAGTGTCGAACGCAAGATTCTATGAACTGTTTTCTTGGATATGTTGAGTCTTCGACCGGCCTCCCTAACCGAAGTTGTTGGTTCATCCTCAAACAATTGTCGTACCTGTTCGGTACTGTTACGTGCTGTCCTTGGGCGTCCTCTTCCCACCTCGTCGTGTACGGATCGAGTTCTTTTAAATTTGTTCACAAGTTCACGAATCGCTTTGTCTGTAGGACCGGTTCTGTGGAATCTTCTTGTAAATTTTTCTCTGATTTCATTACATTGCATTCCTTTGATACGGGATGTTACAACAAAGATGCGTTCTTGTGTATTCATTATTAATAGGGTTCTGAAAGAGAATGAAAATAAAACTATGAAAAACTATG
>JAJOZX010000275.1:1490000-1612500 GCA_023014485.1 Bathynomus jamesi | reverse complement strand
CTGGGAATGACAAAGTGTTTAGCACAAAGAGAAAACAATAGAAAGGTTAAGACGAGAAGAAAATAAGATAGCCCGACACTCCAAAGATGCGAGCCTTCATTCTGTAGCTTCCACTTCAAAGGAACAGCATTATGCTGAAGCCTTCTCTGAGAATTCGGATGACTCTGAGAGTAATGATAATTCTGAAAGGATCAATGGTTCGGATAGTCAATTCGTTCCACCCACAAAACGATGTACTGAAGACACAGTTTCTGTCAATCTGCCTCGTAACCTTCTGAGATGTACTCCCATTACTGAGATGGCCGATCGATTCCGCCTGTCCAACAATCAGGTTTGTTTACCGGTTGACCTACTTTCATATAACATATATATTACACTGGTCAACACTCATTTTATTGCCAATCAAATTAGAGTGATTTTGGAGTAACTTTGTGGTGCTGATTCCGAATATGACATCGGTTTTGCTAGATTGGCTCTAATTTATGAGATAATTGGTACCCCATTGAAACACGTAAAAATGCAAAAAATTTAATGTTCAGGCGGAGCCTACTTACAAATCGCATTGAAATTGTCTCAAATCATACAAACGTAAACACATGAAATACATAATGGCATTTTATTCGGTATAATAACAGATAAACACAGTAAGCTGATTCGCATAATTACAATTAATGTATAGTAAATCTCTGTTTGTACGATTCTCTTTTATGTGGGTTATCAGGACAATCACGTTGGAGGTTCCAGCAATAGTCTGCCATCATGTGTCTGTCCCATCTGCCTTGATACCTTTCCTCCATCACCTTGATATCTTGATGAAACCTCTCCCCTTGTTCCTCGCTAAAATCACCAAGATTATCTGGAAATCTGTGTAAGTGGCTATGGAGAAAGTGTACCTTTATGCTCATATTAATACCCAACTTTTCAAAGTTTGTGAGCAATTTAGGGTGGATCGATTTTACATTTATTTCGATTTCCATATTCTAATAGAGACAAACACTTGCGCATGCATGAGAAAATAGCCTCTGCAAAATCTTAGCTTAATAGGTAATCATCTTCTGCCCCCGGCAGAGCGATGAAAATCATATTTTAGTAGTCAAAAACGTATTTTTAAACCCTAGCCTAGAGTCATAAAATTTTGCGTGTGTGTTATTTCATGCCTAAGCAACGATATAAATGCTATGGGAAATATATAAATGCATTATTTAAGACAAAGAGCCGATCTGAAAATATGTATAATATAAATATTCAGATCGGCTCTTTGTCTTAAATAATGCATTTATATATTTCCCATAGCATTTATATCGTTGCTTAGGCATGAAATAACACACACGCAAAATTTTATGACTCTAGGCTAGGGTTTAAAAATACGTTTTTGACTACTAAAATATGATTTTCATCGCTCTGCCGGGGGCAGAAGATGATTACGTATTAAGCTAAGATTTTGCAGAGGCTATTTTCTCATGCATGCGCAAGTTTTTGTCTCTATTAGAATATGGAAATCGAAAAAAATGTAAAATCGATCCACCCTAGTGAGCATGTTTTGCACCAGTTCTTCATAATTGTCTGCTTTGTGGTTACCCAAGAAGTTCTTGACAACTGAGACATAACTGCACCAGGCAGAAGCTTCAACACCATTCATAAATTTTGTGAAATTAGAATCCTTGATAAGTGTACGGATTTGAGGGCCATCAAAGTTTCCAGCTTTTAGTTTTTCCATACTTAGTCCAGGGAACGATCTACAAATGTATTTGAAGCAACCGCCATCTTTGTCCAAGGCCTTAACAAATTGTTTCATTAGTCCCAGCTTGATATGAAGTGGTGGGAGGATGATTTTTTCCCTGTCAACCACAGGCTCGTTAATGATGTTCGCTGCACCTACAGTCATGTTTTCTCTTGAAGGCCATGTCACTTTTTTCCAATGATCTTGCCTTGCCCTACTATCCCATAAACAGATGAAACAAGGGTACTTCGTATATACACTTTGCTGCCCAGTGCCCAAGCAAGAAGTTTACCATCTTTAGATCAACACAAATAGGCATCTGGTGCTCATGATAGCAGAGTTTCTGCAGGACCATTTTGATATTTTCATATTCTTCTTTAAGTTTTGTTGAGTGAGCAATTGGAAGAGATGCATATCGGTTACCATTGTGCAATAAAACACATTTCAAGCTTCTACTGGAGCTGTCTATAAAAAGCCGCCAATCTCCTGGTCGATATTCCAGTCCCATTTGAAAAACAAGTCCAGGGATGTTATTGCAGTATACAAGTTCTTCATCTTGGCTGAAGTAAGGAAGAAGTCCAGCCTCTCTTGTCCGATAACCTGTTATTTTAGCTTCTGGCTGTAGACAGTTCTTTTCTTTTAGTCTGGATGCTAAAAGTTCAGATGCTTGCTTTGACAGACTGAGGTCCCGTATCAGATCATTGAGTTCGTCTTGGGAGAACTGCTGAGGTGTTGAAATGCTTCCTTCATAGTCACTTCCACTACTACCACCTAAGTCCTGAATTTCTTCAAATTCTGACAACGGAAGGTCGGGCAGTGTGGTAAACACTGGTATGGGAACGTCTTCGCTGTGTGACACAGGTCGCCTTGCTGATTCCAAATTGGGATAATCCCACTTGAGTTTCTTGTATCGATTGAAACCTTTCACATTAACCACACAGAAATAACAATCGTCGTGGTGGTTTTTCGGCTCTCACCACACCATAAGCACACCGAAGTTTAAACTTTTCCTTTCTCGATTTTTCCACTGTCGTAAGCATTCTACACAGGTTTTGCAAACCTTATGGGGAGCCCATGACTTGTCTTGGTCTCCAAGCGCCACGCCAAAATACGCAAGATAAGCTTGCTTTACAAAGTCTGCGATGTTTTTTCTTTGTTTTTGCAGAGTGTATTCGCCGCAAATGTAGCAGAATACATTAGGATTGTTTAAGCAGCCTCTTCGTGAAGAACTCATATTTCTCTGAAAAAAGAAAACAATAAAATTATAAGTTCATTTCATATTGACTTATGTACACTAAGTACATGTATACAAATACATTACACGGACGAGAAACACGAAAAATACAACAGACAACACGTACCGCTCCACTGCCAACTGTCAACTGACTACTGGTTGGGTGGCCGATGACTTATATACGGAGGGGGAATATTCTAGAATGATCGCGGAGTAAACACTAAGAATATTCGCGTGTCTCACCATCTAGAATGTTCCGGTAGTTTCCCATATGCACGCGTTATGGTTACGTTTCCTATTAATTGAGGGTATTATTTATCTCAAGAACTAGGGCCAAATCGGAAAAACTACTTTCATTTTGGAATTCAGCAACCCCAAAATACCCTAAATTCGTACAAATTTCCTTGGCAACGAAACAAAAAAAAATTTTTGTTGAGCTGTGTAATCAACACTTAGTTATACAATGCTTATATTTCTAGAAGCTGCATTTTAAAATTTTGAGTGTTTAACAAATCCGTAATCATTATTACCTAATGTTTTTTTGAATACAGGATTCCTTTGGAATACAGGAGCACAGACAAGTCATCCTTATCTCAGGCAGTCCAGACCATGTAAATAGAAAACTTCTTTCAATAAATAAACTTCAGGATAGGACTGGCAAATCGCAGGCACGTCCAACCATGGATGCTCTAGAAGACTGGAATATAGAGGAACGTGTCGTTGGACTTTGCTACGACCCAACTGCCAGTAACACAGGAAGAATTCAGGGAGCAGTAGTCAGGCTTCAAAGCTGTTGGGAAGAAGGCTACTCCATCTAGAATGTCGCCATCATGTTTTAGAATTGGTAGTAGGGTCAGTATCGGCTACACTATTTGGAAAAAGAAGTGGTCCATCTGAACCAAGATTTCTCGAATTACAGGACAGGTAAGATATCTTGCTACATTATGTTTTAGAAAATACTGAATATGAAACAATATAAAAAAAATTATAATTTAAACCACAAATAGTTTAATACAAAAAATATGTACTTATCATGCTTGAACAAAGATAATTTATACGGCAAACATGAAGCATTATATTTTGTATTTTGTGTGCAGATGGCTAGATATAGATCTAGCAACCTTCAAGATACTTCCTATCAACGACACGTGGTCAAAACAGATGCGGAATCAGGTGATCTGCAATCTTCAAACGTTAGTCCAGAAGAAAGAGTGCAGTCACTTTATCCGTGACGACTATCGCGAGGTGGCAGAGCTAACACTCACTGTGCTCGGAGCTCGTGAGCCTCACGAAGTGAAGTTCCGTCGTCCAGGTGCATATCATCACGCTCGTTGGATGGCTAAGGTTTGTAAAAACATGTAGAATAGTATAAATAATAAGTATATAAATTTCCTGACAAATATTACACCGTATTAGAAAAATTACAGACAAATATAGTATATAGATATTTTAAATCATTGAATTTGCCCATTATTAAAACAATGGCATAGAATCAAATAAAAAAAATGAATAAATTTATCCATTTTAGGTGATTTACAACACGAAGATGTACCTGTTTCGGGAACAGCTGGGTTACGATGAACACACCTTACTGACGTTGCAAAGAATGGTACAGTTTACCTCCGTACTGTACGTCCGAGCCTGGATCTCAGCGCTAGTTGCTGCTGATGCTCCTGTGAACGACCTCTGCCTCTACCGAGATCTGATCCGCTACAATATGGTGGAAAAGGAAGTAGCTGAGAGTGATCTAGGTGTTCTCCGACGACAAACTTCTTACATGAGGCCAGAAAAGGTAGCGTTTGCTCTTTGCAGCGATTGTGTGACCAGCAAACAGAAACAAAATATGGATATGGCACAAAAGCTGGCCTCACTACCAGTGTCGGAAGAAAATGAAGAAAGCCTAGTCCTCCTAGAAAATGACACACAGCTGATAGACTTACTAGACGAAAGATCGTGGTTTGTTTTCCAGCTCTTGACTGCTACTTCAACCGCATGGATGAGCAAACTGGCAGAGGAATGGATTGATGATCAGGACTTCAATACTTTTTATAACTTTGTAAAATGTCTTAAAGTCACCAATGATGTGGCCGAGCGAGGCATTGCCATGATCCAGGACTTCGCAAAAACGATAACCAAAAACGAAGAACAATTGCAATGGCTTCTACAAGCACTTGAAAAGCATCGAAACACCATACCCAACTTCAATAAATCCACATTGAACATTCTACGTTAGACACACCATGAAGAACTAAAGAAACAGACCATAATTAGTACCAAAATGTGGTTCAAATAAATGTCTGGTAACACTGATTCATTTATCTTTTGTACAAAAATATCAGCAAATGTTCTAATTGCATTGTTATATCAAGAATACATAAAATGAAGTAAACTTCAATAGAAATATAATAAGTAGGTTCATAATTAAAGAAAAATTTAACTTTCTTAAATGCAAGAAATTCAACCTCAATGAGGAACCCCTAAACAAAATTTGGTTTTGATAAAAATGGTATCAATGGACTTCTATTGACTTACAGTCTATTGACTTCTATTGACTTACATTCTATTGACTTCTATTGACTTACAGTCTGTTGACTTCTATTGACTTACATTCTATTGACTTCTATTGACTTACATTCTATTGACTTCTATTGACTTACAGTCTATTGACTTCTATTGACTTACATTCTATTGACTTCTATTGACTTACATTGACTTGCATTCGTCAGCCAGACTCTGTACTGAACGGGCGCATTTCCTGAGCTCTCTGATATTGCATCTACTTTTGTATATTGCTAATAACTTTACTTTTGGAAAGGTTGAATTTTATATACTTGCGTTTATATTCACATTGTTATAGTTAAGTAATTGAATATTAGTGGTTTTTAGCGATTTAGAAGCTTTCATAGTGTGCCGGCTTAATTTAACTTAAACTTGTGACGGTTATAAACTAATTTAACTTGCGCGATGCCGTCGCAGAAAGCGTCGTGTGTTAGGTGTGGGGTAAGCCGGTGGTATATGGATTTTAAAGATTATAACAGCGGTCCTCTGGCGATTACCGAGAGATCAGTTTGTTTCTTTTGCGATTTAAGGGAGGAAATAGTTGACATAAAACGCAGTGTACGTGAGGTAACGGAAAGACTTGCACGCTTGATGAGGGCAGGGGTAGGGCTACGGTTGACGAAAGCCGAACCAATACTAACGTTGAAGATGTTAGTAACTTGAAGGGTGAGGTGCGTAACTTAGTTTCTAGTTTAGGTAGCTTATCGGGAAGGTTGGATAGAGTTGAGGAAGGGGTCAAGGTTGGTCCGAGATTAGTAGATGGGGAAGGATATAGAGAAGTTAAGAGTGGAGCTAGGCCGCGTACGTTAGGTGATAGGAAAACCCCCCTATCGAGGTTTCGAACCCTTTCGCCCATTTGGAAAGGGACGTGAATGAGGGGGAAACTATTTTAATTGGGAACTCTTTAGTGCGCCATATGGACACAGAGTTCGTTGAACGGCATCCAACCAAGAGGAGGAGGGTCTGTCTCCCAGGGACCAGGGTTGACAGAGTTTGAGACGAAGTGGACAGGAATGACGTTGCCTCCCGTCACTCGATGTTGGTGACGATGGTAGGGGGCAACGACTCGTATAGGCCCGATACGAGAGTGCCTGACCTTTTGGAGAGATATAGGGGGTTAATTAGGTCCCTGAAGGCGAGGTCAGCTAGGTCTTTAGTTCTCGGTATTACCCCTAGGCACGGTTTGGGTCTTGGGATTACGCCTAAAACAATATTTTTGAATACTAAATTAGAAGAGATTTGTGCTGAGGAAAATGTACCCTTCGTAAAGCTGGTGCCAGAATTCAGTGATCCTAGCCTTTTTATAAAAGATGGGGTGCATTTTAATGAAATAGGTAATGCTAGGCTAGTGAGGTTAATTGACGAAAACGTACGAAAGCTGTATAGGTCGAAGCCTTCTTTAAACGTTGTGGGTCCGGGGAACGCGGGCCCAACGTGAAAAAGTTTAAAACGCCGGCCCGTGGTAAAAAAATAACTTAAACGTCTTTTATTGTAAAGCGTGTAGTATTAGAAATAAATTAAACGAATTTAAGGCGATAATTTATTCCTGCAACTACGATATAGTTGCTATCACTGAAACGTGGTTAAATACCGTGACTCGGGACTTGTTGGGGGAATTTGATATACCGTGTTTTAAACTCTTCACTAATGATAGGTTACAGAGGATTGGTGGCGGCGTTTTGCTGTACATTCATAATTCCCTTAGGGCTATCGAGGTTAAGATAGATTTTTCGGCAGCAATTAATGCGTAGTATTAGTTTTAATGTTGTTGTTATAGATCACCCGTTCAACCTCTCGATAACGATACTAGATTTTACTCACTTCTTGGTAACTTAATTGATAATCGGAATAGTATAATTGTTGGAGACTTTAACTGCCCTAATATTAATTATGAGACGTTTACTGGTAATGAGGAGGGTTTGAGATTGACTGAGTTCATGGAAGATAAATTTTTACAGCAGATGGTTACCGAACCAACGCGCAGTGACAATATTTTAGACGTGGTGATGACGAACGGCGAAAATATAGTCTAAGGTTTAGAAGTAGGCGAGAGTTTAGGATGTAGTGACCATCAAATTCTTAGGTTTAAGCTATTGATAGAAAACACTAGTAGTATAGCCGCAAAAGGGTAGAGTGCAGGAATGGTGCAATTTATTACGTAATGGTGCAATGTTGCAAAAGGGGTGAGACGTTGCAGAGGGGGGTGAGGGTTGTTGCAAAGGGGGTGGGGTGTTGCAAAGGGGGGTTGGTGTTGCAAAGGGGGTGGGGTGTTGCAAAAAAAATCCAAGCAAAGGGGGGTGGGGGATGCTGCAGGTGCGAAACTTGGAGGCGGCGTTATCCCCCAAAGAGAAAGGAGAGAAAGGAGGAGAGGTGTTCACCTGGCAGGAGCCAAGTGCATATTAAGACTTCAGCCGAGTAGGCGTTGTCTTATAGGCTCCTAATCAGCCAGTTAGCTGAATCAGCCAGTTGGCTTGGAAGGAGCCAAGGGAGAGAGAGAGAGAGAGTATCGGCCTTTGTTGCCGATTGCAAGGGCATGCAACTTGGAGGCGGAGTTCTCCCCCAAGCTATTTTCGTATACCTAACCTAAGAGGCCTCTAAGGGGTTTTCCCAAAGGGCCAGAAAGAGAAAGGACCAGAGGTCCTTGCTCGGCTGGGAGCCGAGCTTGTAATGACTCCGTCATCAGCTTCTCGCTCTTTTATAGACCTCTAATCCGGCTGAGTTGCCAGATAGCGCCATGTATTCAATAGAAGGCTGAGTTGCCAGTTTGTGCTATATATTTAATTAATTAATTCTAATTGAAGACTGAGTTGCCAGATAGCAATATTTATTAAATTAAACCATATATTAATCAAAATACCACAATATATTTATATGATGGTAGTTAATCGCTGTTGTCACGAATAACAGTGGGAAAGAAAACTTACGAAGATAGGTGAAACATACGACAATTCAAAACACACGATCGTCCATTCCCCCCAAACCTCTCGCCCCATCTGTGTTTGTATATATATATATATATAGAAAGAATCATAATAACCGTGTCTATTTAATTTTGTCATTCCTTATATATATATAAATGGATTTTCACCTTAAAGTGAATTAAACCATTAACTTTATTACTTAATTCCTATTTTTATTATAAATATCACAATTGAATAACAGTGGGAAAAACGAAAGGAAAAGAAACCTTGCGAAGATAGATGAAAATTAACCAAAACACACGGTCGTCCATTCCCCCCAAACTCCTCACCCCATCTGTGTTTGTATATATAAACGAATGAACAACTCGTGCCCACACACACACGCACACGCACACACACACACGCCTCTGTACATATCATGTGAATGAAAATCAGAAAAAATGCCAAACGTATATTAATTTAAACCAAATGAAGCTAAATAATGTAAAACAAATGAATTTTCTCCTTTTAGGAGAATCAATTATTATTATAAGAAATTAATTATTCAATATAAGAAATTAATCATTAAGCGTTGTTTTTCCTTTCACGAGGAAAGGATTTCCAAGAATCTGGTCAACTCGAAACACACGGTCGTCCCCCCTCCTCCCTCCTCCCCCCCAAGCTTCTCACCCCATCTGTGTTTGTATATAAAATAAACGAATGAACAAATCGTGCACACACACACACACACACGACTCGAATCACACCTGTTTGCCCAGAGGCCTTTTTGAAATGACCACAATTTGACCTTTCTTCCAGTCTACTCGGGGTAAACCTAGCTTCACTCCGATTCTTAATTTTGTTGTTGTCTACAATGAGACACATTCTCGAAGCGAAGAAAATGTTTTTTATTTACGCGTAATTTGTATGGTGTCATATTCCTAGATAACATCCCTGTTATTGAAAGATATACACACAATTATATTAAATAATAATCAGCGAAAGAGATAAGGTGCACGAGGTGGGCAAACCTGAAAGTACTCATAATGATATATATATATATATATATTATATATATATATATATTATATAGAAAGAAAGAGAGAGAGAGTTTTGTTCATTCTTTTAAAATAAATAAAGGAATGGATATATATATATAGGGTGGTACAAATTACAGTAGTAATAATAATAATTAACTCCTTTTCGCCGAATTGGAAAGCTTTCCACCCGACCTTAGACCTACAGTTTAACGTTTATTCAGAAATACATCTCGTCAGGGAATGATTGCTCACTATTTCATCGAGATAATTAAAGCTCATATACAGGACCTGCATTGTCTATAAGATCTGTGGCGCGTGAAGCCTTCAGAAGATGTGAACATCTGTTCTGTGGATCAGTTCAAGAAATACATCTCGTCAGGGAATCGTTGCTCACTCTTCCACATTTCAACATAAGAGGATCATTTGATTATTGAACCGGATTTAAAACAACAGGATCATTTGATCCTTGGGTAGTATGACTGCAAAGCATGCACGATTTTTTTCTTTAGTAATAATAACAACTAGCTCTTCCCCGAATTGTAACAACGGATAAGGTTTTCACTCCGCCTTAGACCCACAGTTTAAAATAAATAAAGGAATGGATATATATATATAGGGTGGTACAAATTACAGTAGTAATAATAATTAACTCTTTCTCGCCGAATATAAACGGATTTTCGCCTTAAAGTGAATTAAAACATTAAAAAATCACTAAACAATTAAAATAATTCGTTCCATTAGCATATTCTCAAATCTACACACACACACATACACACGCACACACACACACGAGGAAAGGGATACCGGCAATCTGCGTCAACTCAAAACACACGTGTTTGCACTGAGGCCTTTGAAAGGTATGGGCGACCGCGAAGGAATTTTGTTCGAACTTCCTCTCTCTCTCTCTCTCAAAGACGCAATTCACCTCCTCTTCTAGCTTTTTCGTGCGTTTGACTTGTAAATAAAAATGTTTTTATTAAATGCGTTGATTATTTCTCTTTACTTGCAAATTTGTATGGCGTCATCGTCTTAGTTTATTGAAATGAATGAATAAAAATGGAAAGGTATATTATTATTATTATTATCATTATTATACATTTTTCAAAATTAACACACACCCACACACACACAAACACACACACACCCACAGATTTTTGTCAGAGGAAGTGAGGATCACGCAAACACACACACACACACACAGATTTTTGTCAGAGGAAGTGAGGATCAAGCGCACACACACACACACACACATATATATATATATATATATATATATATATATATATATATATATATAGGGTGGTACAAATTACAGTAGTAATAATAATAATTAACTCCTTTTCGCCGAATTTGAAAGATCTGGAGTTATAATTTCAATAAAGAACAGTTAAAATAAATCAGATGATTGAGCGCGAAAGCTGAACCGTGCACCCTTTGCATTAAGCGAAGCAAAACGTGGTTGCGACTTGCAACGAACTATGTACACCCTTCTAAAGGCCTGGAAGCAGCTGTTACCCTTAAAAGCCCAAATCTCCAAATCTCCAAATCAATATGGCTTCCGTAATAATAGAACAACGGAAATGGCTATTTTAAATCTTATGGAAAATGTAAATATAGCTAAGGAGAACAAAGAAATAATGATATCAATATTTGTGGATTTGAGTAAGGCGTTTGATGTAATAGACCATAATATTCTACTTGATAAATTGTATTGTTACGGTTTTAGAGGGGCAATCCGTGATTGATTTAAAAGTTATTTGCCCGATAGATATAATTTTGTATAAGTAAATAAGGTTTGTTCCACTAAAGCGCTTGCCAAACATGGTGTGCCACGGGTCTCAGTGCTGGATCCACTGTTATTTTTATTATATATAAATGACCTTCCACGTTCATCTGATATACTGAACTTCATATTGTTTGCAGATGATACAATTCTCTCTTTTTCTTGCAAAGATGTTAATACAGCTAAGAATATATTTCATTCAGAATTCATCATTGTAATGAAGTGGTTGGCCACCAATAAACTCTTCCTAAATACCAGTAAAACAAATTTCATGATTTTTTACTAATAAAAGAAATGTATATCTTGATGAATTTAATGTTAATGAAATCGCCATAAAGGAGTGTACTGTAACAAAATTTATTGGTGTATTGCTAGATAAGAATCTGCAATGGAGTGATCATGTAAATTATATCGCGAAAAAGATTTCAAGGAGCGTTGCTATAATGTTTTCGATTCACTTTACACACACACACACAATTATGGAGATATATAGAAAATAAATATACATTTGAATGATCAATAATAATAGAAATACGAACGAGGAATATGCATATAATCAAAAAAATATATACACACACACACACACACACACACACACAAACACAATTATGGAGATATATAGAAATAAATATACATTTAAATGATCAATAATAATAGAAATATGAACGAGGAATATGCATATAATCATTCAATATAACAGTACAGGAGAAATATCACAAATATGTTAAATATATAAATACATTTCACTTTTTTTTTTCAAAATACTAAACTCGCCCTTAATCGAGTTTACAATTACATCATTATTGCTCTGCATTACGCAGTATATGCGGTTTAATAATATTTCACCGCTTTAAGTATAGGGAAACCTGTACTCGATATGAAGGGCTTTCATATCGTTCAGTACTATTTTTGTTCCCACTTTACAACCATTTGGTAAGTCATCTTTAAATACGTCTAGAATACAATCAAAAGCACGCACAAAGAGTTCATCGTTAGCTACATTATTAAACACAAGTTTATAAACACGCTTTTCCAATCGAGGGTTTATTTCTACCCACCCGAGCTTTTCAATCGTGAACTCGTCTTCACTCAACATAGCGGCAATTGAAATAATCTTCTAAATCGTTACGACAACTGCGCGTTATATAAAGAAATAGTTCTTCAGGGTGAACGGTGGAGGTGAGCTCAGCCTTGTACCGATCAATTGCTTTGTACCAAAGTTCATGGTATTTCAAAGAGTCTAAACTTTTTAAATAAACGTCCAGCTCTAGACCATTCTCACCTTGTTCGGCCCTACACTCGGTAAACCCATCGAGCAGAGCGGTGTATGCGTATTCAAGTACTGTATCAAAATAAAGCATATCCGTAGCACGCGCGTCTAATATAGGTTTCAGCTTGCGGAATCCGACGATTTCAAACATTCTGTCGAGGATGAAACGGTATCGCGTAGGAACAAGAGCGTTATTATCAGAAGCATTCTTCCACATCAGCCGTATATCAATGCATGGCCGATCGTTATTTATACACAACGTACATACAACGGCGTATGAGGGTGCGTCACTAATCTGCTCTCTTCTTGTACCTACGTTAGCAGGTATTTTATAACGATCTTCACTCCACTTCTCAACTATCACGAAGATTCTATTCATCTCCTCGACACTTAAATAAACCCGTTTGTTTGTTTGTCTACATTCCGTTTCCAGTACATAGCTAACGGTACCGGATTTACGCCTGAACACGCGCAACGATTTCGTCACGGACACATCGTACGTGGCGTTGAGAATGCTGCTCAAAGGAAGTTCCATCGTATTCGAGGAGCGCGCGTCCACTCGGTTCAAGCTCTGAGATAACTATGAGCTGTGTGAGGCACGCAGGTAGGCAGGAACGGTTCGATGGGGGGCTGACTCGATGATACGTGAATGGGCTTGTTCGAACTCGTATGATCCGCGAGTCGCACCATAATTGTGCGGCGAATTGTTGTACATATTGGGTAGGTGTTTTTCCGGTACAAGAATTAGTTTCGGTTTCATCACTACCACACTACGCACCAGACAGTTTCCCTCAGGATAATTTTCACGAACTAGGCACATTTTATAATGTTTTACTAAACATCTTCACACTCCGGCGCACTATTTGAGAGGAACATATGCTCATATTTTTCCTTTCTGCCCATCAAACGATACTCGTCTCTAAAGTCTGTTAAAAACTCACGCAGGGCACTAGCCACAACCTCACTACGAACCTCATCATGATATACATTAATATAGTGATAAAAATACTTAAGATTGTCCATGATCACGAGATTCACATTTTCAGTCGTAGGGTATGAGTAATCGACATGGTGTAACATGACATAATACCGCTTGTCCTACCACCCATCCACAAGACTCATTATCCATACCTGCTGCTTCTCTTCTGCACGCGTTGTTTCTTTTACTTCACGGTATATGTGAGACTTTATAAAGTTTAGCTCTACAGCATACTTCAGCACATCGTCTGTGCAACGAAAGCCTTCAACGGTCTCACCAGAACATCCGCAGAGTATTTGTACATCTTGCAACTTCGCACAATCCAATGTGGTTTTAAAAGAGGCATAGGAGGGGGAATAGGAAGTTTTTCGGTATCCACCACATCATGGCACTTTGCTGAATACCATTTCATAAACGTTGTACAAGCAATATTAAAGGTAGCCATTTGAATACACGTCTGATCTCCTTTTTTTCTTCTACGCTGGCGAATACACGTCTGATCTCAAGGGCTTACTGCAGTCGACTGACCACGCAGGGAATCACAGATAGTAGCATGACTCACGTTGCTGGTCTTACAGTGGGCGGAGCTTAGAACTTTCACCTGTGCACACACACAACAGTGGGCGGAGCTTAGAACTTTCACCTGTGCACACACAAAGGAGAAAGTGAAACGCTAATTGAAACATGATTTATTTAATAAACGAGATATTCAAGTTATATATATTTACAAATACGATTTAATAGACGAGATATTCAAGTTATATATATATTTACAAATACGTGTAATAAATAAGTTAACAACAGACACATCAAAGATTATATTCAAGACATATATATTTAAAAACACGTGATAAATAAGTTAACAATTGGAATTATGTTAACACAAGAAATAACAGAAAACACAAGAAAAAACAAATGCATAGATTTGGTGATCACCAACAACAGTAACCTAATACTTTAAAGAAAGCATTCTATTAAATACTTTTAGCCTATGTTCACGAATTAATACCGGTTTTAAAATAGATTCGAGACGAAGACCGTCTGGACTGATTTTATAGAAATTCAAGGATTCCAAGTTGATCACGAGAGAAGTTATGTAGTCATCTTCCATGCTGCAAAATCTCGTCGTTTGCCTGTCTGCTCAGAACACCGACAAGAGGTAAGATCGAATCCACATCAACACAAAATTTTAGTCGCTAAAATGTGCACAGGTGAAAGAACAGCAACGTGATTCATGCTACTACCTGGAAATTCCCTGCGTGGAGCTTGATAACGACGTCAGAACGACACTGTATAAAGGCCGGCGAAACTTTCACTTTAACTCATTACAAGATTGGAAATAGAGGATAGAGTCGTGTTAGTTAGCTCTCTGTGCCTTGACCAATTCCTAGGTGGTGAACATGATATCTGACGTTCCAAACGGGTTTGAAGCACACAAGTTGATAAATGTATCTCTCGGTAAAATTGCATCCAGACATTCCAGAAGAGCTGGTGCATCTTTGCATAAATCATTATTAGTTGCCACTGTGTTACATAATGCCCGTTTTGTTTACTTAGAAGCAGCACATAATTACCTCCACACAATATTTTCCCCGCCACAAGGGCAACCTGAGGAGATTGTCCCCGACCCACCTCAAGCGCCCGCACCATTACCTGAAGTGTCCGTTACCCCAGTGAGCCCTCTCGATTGTGGTGTCAATAATATCAACCAAGATGATTATTCACCCATTGAATGCATTAGTGAAGAGTGTAAATCTAGATTAGAAGACAACGACTGTGAAGTAGACTCGAGCAGTGAATATGGTTGCAACGAAACCTTGCACCATACCAGAAAAAGACGGAGAGTTTCTGATC
Organism: Bathynomus jamesi; assembly: GCA_023014485.1. NCBI lineage: Eukaryota > Metazoa > Arthropoda > Malacostraca > Isopoda > Cirolanidae > Bathynomus > Bathynomus jamesi. Next base: position 1,597,161 of record JAJOZX010000275.1, on the reverse strand, counting down.
AGGAAACAAAGGCTGCAGTTTACTCAATTTTACCAAAACGAATCAAAGATAATTTAGAACATGAACAATGCTCAGGCTGTTATTTTAGCGACTAAAATTTTGTGTTGATGTGGATTCGATCTTACCTCTTGTCGGTGTTCTGAGCAGACAGGCAAACGACGAGATTTTGCAGCATGGAAGATGACTACATAACTTCTCTCGTGATCAACTTGGAATCCTTGAATTTCTATAAAATCAGTCCAGACGGTCTTCGTCTCGAATCTATTTTAAAACCGGTATTAATTCGTGAACATAGGCTAAAAGTATTTAATAGAATGCTTTCTTTAAAGTATTAGGTTACTGTTGTTTGTGATCACCAAATCTATGCATTTGTTTTTTCTTGTGTTTTCTGTTATTTCTTGTGTTAACATAATTTCAATTGTTAACTTATTTATCACGTGTTTTTAAATATATATGTCTTGAATATAATCATTGATGTGTCTATTGTTAACTTATTTATTACACGTATTTGTAAATATATATATAACTTGAATATCTCGTTTATTAAATCGTATTTGTAAATATATATAACTTGAATATCTCGTTTATTAAATAAATCATGTTTCAATTAGCGTTTCACTTTCTCCTTTGTGTGTGCACAGGTGAAAGTTCTAAGCTCCGCCCACTGTTGTGTGTGTGTGCACAGGTGAAAGTTCTAAGCTCCGCCCACTGTAAGACCAGCAACGTGAGTCATGCTACTATCTGTGATTCCCTGCGTGGTCAGTCGACTGCAGTAAGCCCTTGAGATCAGACGTGTATTCGCCAGCGTAGAAGAAAAAAAGGAGATCAGACGTGTATTCAAATGGCTACCTTTAATATTGCTTGTACAACGTTTATGAAATGGTATTCAGCAAAGTGCCAGGATGTGGTGGATACCGAAAAACTTCCTATTCCCCCTCCTATGCCTCTTTTAAAACCACATTGGATTGTGCGAAGTTGCAAGATGTACAAATACTCTACGGATGTTCTGGTGAGACCGTTGAAGGCTTTCGTTGCACAGACGATGTGCTGAAGTATGCTGTAGAGCTAAACTTTATAAAGTCTCACATATACCGTGAAGTAAAAGAAACAACGCGTGCAGAAGAGAAGCAGCAGGTATGGATAATGAGTCTTGTGGATGGGTGGTGACAAGCGGTATTACGTCATGTTACACCATGTCGATTACTCATACCCTACGACTGAAAATGTGAATCTCGTGATCATGGACAATCTTAAGTATTTTTATCACTATATTAATGTATATCATGATGAGGTTCGTAGTGAGGTTGTGGCTAGTGCCCTGCGTGAGTTTTTAACAGACTTTAGAGACGAGTATCGTTTGATGGGCAGAAAGGAAAAATATGAGCATATGTTCCTCTCAAATAGTGCGCCGGAGTGTGAAGATGTTTAGTAAAACATTATAAAATGTGCCTAGTTCGTGAAAATTATCCTGAGGGAAACTGTCTGGTGCGTAGTCTGGTAGTGATAAAACCGAAATTAATTCTTGTAGCGGAAAAACACCTACCCAATATGTACAACAATTCGCCGCACGATTATGGTGCGACTCGCGGATCATACGAGTTCGAACAAGCCCATTCACGTATCATCGAGTCAGCCGCCCATCGAACCGTTCCTGCCTACCTGCGTGCCTCACACGGCTCATAGTTATCTCAGAGCTTGAACCGAGTGGACGTGCGCTCCTCGAATACGATGGAACTTCCTTTGAGCAGCATTCTCAACGCCTCGTACGATGTGTCCGTGACGAAATCGTTGCGCGTGTTCAGGCGTAAATCCGGTACCGTTAGCTATGTACTGGAAACGGAATGTAGACAAACAAACAAACGGGTTTATTTAAGTGTCGAGGAGATGAATAGAATCTTCGTGATAGTTGAGAAGTGGAGTGAAGATCGTTATAAAATACCTGCTAACGTAGGTACAAGAAGAGAGCAGATTAGTGACGCACCCTCATACGCCGTTGTATGTACGTTGTGTATAAATAACGATCGGCCGTGCATTGATATACGGCTGATGTGGAAGAATGCTTCTGATAATAACGCTCTTGTTCCTACGCGATACCGTTTCATCCTCGACAGAATGTTTGAAATCGTCGGATTCCGCAAGCTGAAACCTATATTAGACGCGCGTGTTACGGATATGCTTTATTTTGATACAGTACTTGAATACGCATACACCGCTCTGCTCGATGGGTTTACCGAGTGTAGGGCTGAACAAGGTGAGAATGGTCTAGAGCTGGACGTTTATTTAAAAAGTTTAGACTCTTTGAAATACCATGAACTTTGGTACAAAGCAATTGATCGGTACAAGGCTGAGCTCACCTACACCGTTCACCCTGAAGAACTATTTCTTTATATAACGCGCAGTTGTCGTAACGATTTAGAAGATTATTTCAATTGCCGCTATGTTGAGTGAAGACGAGTTCACGATTGAAAAGCTCGGGTCGGTAGAAATAAACCCTCGATTGGAAAAGCGTGTTTATAAACTTGTGTTTAATAATGTAGCTAACGATGAACTCTTTGTGCGTGCTTTTGATTGTATTCTAGACGTATTTAAAGATGACTTACCAACCGGTTGTAAAGTGGGAACAAAAATAGTACTGAACGATATGAAAGCCCTTCATATCGAGTACAGGTTTCCCTATACTTAAAGCGGTGAAATATTATTAAACCGCATATACTGCGTAATGCAGAGCAATAATGATGTAATTGTAAACTCGATTAAGTGCGAGTTTAGTATTTTGAAAAAAAAGTGAAATGTATTTATATATTTAACATATTTGTGTGATATTTCTCCTGTACTGTTATATTGAATGATTATATGCATATTCCTCGTTCATATTTCTATTATTATTGATCATTCAAATGTATATTTATTTCTATATATGTCCATAATTATGTGTGTGTGTGTGTGTGTGTGTGTGTGTGTGTGTGTGTGTGTGTGTGTATTTTTTTGATTATATGCATATTCCTCGTTCATATTTCTATTATTATTGATCATTCAAATGTATATTTATTTTCTATATATCTCCATAATTGTGTGTGTGTGTGTATATATATTTCTCCTGTACTGTTATATTGACGGATTATATGCCTATTCCTAGTTCATATTTCTATTATTATTCAAATGTATGTTTATTTTCTATATATTTATAATAAACAGAATGATGCAATGTTGTTTTACTTAATTCTTTTGGTTAATTATATCATGTTACGCCTTCTAAACCTACTAGCGGAATTCTAAACCAACTTTTAATAAAATAAATGGTACAATCTGGCAACTGTGTACCTGAGCAATGGTATCTGGCAACTCTCCATAATAATGTATACAATGGTATCTGGCACCTCTCCATAATAATGTTAAAAAATGGTATCCTGCAACTCAACCTGAACAAGCCATTTACACCTTCTAAGCCAACTGGCTAATAATCAAATGTTCCTGTTATGTTGAAATTATGATGTGGAAGAGTGAGCAACGACTCCCTGTCGAGATGTATTTCTTGAACTGATCCACAGAACAGCTGTCCACATCTTCTGAAGACTGCATGTCCCACATTTTATAATAAAGAAATTATAAATATATCCATTCCTTTAATTATATTTTTTAAAAAGAAAAGAGCATTCGGTTTCCACGTTAAACTGTGGGTCTAAGGTGGAGTGAAAACCTTATCCGTTGTTACAATTCGGGGAAGAGCTAGTTGTTATTATTACTAAAGAGAAAAATCGTGCATGTTTTGCGGTCATACTACCCACGGATCAATAATCAAATGTTCCTGTTATGTTGAAATTATGATGAGCAACGACTCCCTGACGAGATGTATTTCTTGAACTGATCCACAGAACAGCTGTTCACATCTTCTGAAGACTGCATGTTCCACATTTTATAATAAAGAAATTATAAATATATCCATTCCTTTAATTATATTTTTAAAAAAGAAAAGAGCATTCGGTTTCCACGTTAAACTGTGGGTCTAAGGTGGAGTGAATACCTTATCCGTTGTTACAATTCGGGGAAGAGCTAGTTGTTATTATTACTAAAGAGAAAAATCGTGCATGTTTTGCGGTCATACTACCCACGGATCAAATGATCCTTTTATTTTAAATCCGGTTCAATAATCAAATGTTCCTGTTATGTTGAAATGTGGAAGAGTGAGCAACAACTCCCTGACGAGATGTATTTCTTGAACTGATCCACAGAAGAGCTAGTTGTTATTATTACTAAAGAGAAAAATCGTGCATGTTTTGCGGTCATACTACCCACGGATCAATAATCAAATGTTCCTGTAATGTTGAAATTATGATGAGCAACGACTCCCTGACGAGATGTATTTCTTGAACTGATCCACAGAACAGATGTTCACATCTTCTGAAGGCTGCACGCGCCACAGATCTTATAGACAATGCAGGTCCTGTATATGAGCTTTAATTATCTCGATGAAATAGTGAGCAATCATTCCCTGACGAGATGTATTTCTGAATCCACGTTAAACTGTAGGTCTAAGGTCGGGTGAAAAGCTTTCCAATTCGGCGAGAAAGAGTTAATTATTATTACTACTATAATTTCTACCACCCTATATATATATATATATACATTCCTTTATTTATTTTAAAAGAATGAACAAAACTCTCTCTCTCTCTCTTTCTATATACAGGGTGTACATAAAGTCAGGATCTATTTTTGTGAAGCACTTGGAAATTATATGGAATTCAATCATAAAATGATAAAGTGGTAACATTTATTAAATAATTAAGAGTAGGATTCGACGTGACGCCCATCAGTATCCCTGCACAGCTCAAATCGTTCCGCAGCATTTCTAAACACATTCTGGAGCATTTTCGGGGTTATGTTATCTGCAGCGGTTCGTATACGTGTACGTAAGTTTTCAAGACTCGTAATCTTCGTCTGATAGACGTGCGATTTGATAAAGCCCCATGCAAAGAAATCTAAAGCGGTTAAATCTGGTGATCTCGCTGGCCAAGGTCTGTTGCTTCCGCGTCCGATCCAGCAATTTGGAAAACGTCCATTTAGATAATCCTGAACAATTTTGGCATAGTGACAAGGAGCACCATCATGTTGATAGACGACGGTACTAACAATCCTATCCCCAATCAGCTGAGGTTCAAGGAATTGCTGCAACATGTCCAGATAAATAAGCCCCGTAACTGTAGCTTCAGCAAAGAAAAAAGGACCATAAACCTTAGATTTTGTTAAACCCATCCAGACATTAACTTTAGGTGAGTCTCTTTCCCAATTTTGGACGAAATCATTCGGTCTTTCATCTGCCCAAATTCGACAGTTATGGCGATTTACTTTTCCACACGTATGGAAAGTGGTTTCATCACTAAAGAGAATGTTGTCCATTAAATTATCACTCCAGATTTGTTCTACGAGATCAGCACACACAGCACTTCGTCGAGGGAAATCTTCCTCATGTAAATCATGTAAAACCTGCAAATGATAGCTTTTCTTCTGCAAATTAACTTTCAGAATTTTGTGCACAGATGACGTCGGAGGCCGAGTCTGTGTGATGCAGCACGAACGGACGTACGTGGCTCCTCAGTGATAATTCCGCGTACTGCATTCACGGTAAGATCTGACATACACGGTCGTCCTGATCTTGCTTCATCATTTACAGATCCCGTTCGTTTAAATTTGTTCACCAATTTTCGTATTGTCTTGTCTATTGGCCCCGGCTTATGAAATCTCCTTCTAAACTTCTCTCTGATGTCATTGTATTTCTTTCCCTCGATTCGCCAAATTACTATTGCCACACGCTCTTCTGTATTCATTCTAAGGGCTTCTGAAAAGAAAAATAGAAAAAAATAATTATTTCACAAAAATAGATCCTGACTTTATGTACACCCTGTGTATATATATATAGAAAGAAAAGAGCATTCGGTTTCCACGTTAAACTGTGGGTCTAAGGCGGGGTGAAAAGCTTTCCAATTCGGCGAGAAAGAGTTAATTTTTATTACTACTGTAATTTGTACCACCCTATATATATATATCCATTCCTTTATTTATTTTTAAAAAATGAACAAAACTCTCTCTCACTTTCTTTCTATATATATATATATATATATATATACACGAGATAGGTGTACGCCTGGTGTGAATGAATTCAAAATGAATCTATAGTTTCATTGGTACGTTTTTATTTCCCACTAACTGTGTACACGAGATAAGTGTACGCATGGTGTAAATGAACTCTGAAGCTGTTCTTTTTGCAGACGTTTATACAGAAAACACGTAATTACATTCAATTGTTAGTACTTTCAGGTTTGCCCTCCTCATGCACCTTGTTTCTTTCGCTGATTATTATTTAATATAATTGTGTGTATATCTTTCAATAACAGAGATGTTATCTAAGAATATGACACCATACAAATTACGCGTAAATAAAAAACATTTTCTTCGCTTCGAGAATGTGTCTCATTGTAGACAAAAAAATTAAGAATCGGAGTGAAGTGAGGTTTATCCCGAGTAGACTGGAAGAAAGGTCAAATTGTGGTCATTTCAAAAAGGCCTCTGGGCAAACAGGTGTGTTCGAGTCTGGGAGCGTTTCCTCGTGTGTGTGTGTGTGTGTGTGTGTGTGTGTGTGTGTGCACGATTTGTTCATTCGTTTATTATATATACAATCACCTATCTCCGTAAGGTTTCTTTTAATTGTTTAGTGATTTTTTTAATGTTTTAATTCACTTTAAGGTGAAAATCCATTTATATATATATATATATATATATATATATATATATATATATATATATATATATATAAGGAATGACAAAATTAAATAGACACGGTTATTATGATTCTTTCTATATATATATATATATATATATATATATATTAGGGTGTCTCAAATATACGAATGGAGGATTTCGGGTCAGGGCGACGCTTGCCCGTATTACACCTTTATAAAGGATTGTTATCACAAAATTTGACAGCTGTAGGAGGATTTTTAGGGGTCACTCAAGTTCGCCACTTCTGTTTCACTTATACAAGATTTTCTTATCTTTCGCAGATGATGGTTACTAGAGCAGGAAACCAGTTGTGGTTGCTGGACAAGGCCCCAATTGCAGCGATTGTTTGTCCACGACTTCCATCGAAAGAGCAATGCCTGCTCCTTTACTTCCACCACCACCAAGACCAAGAGGGAAGGAAGACCAAATCGGAGAGCATTCGCCTGGTGGTGGAAACCATCTGGCCCATCTGGGAGAAGGCCAACATACCAACTACCACCAAGAAGTACGCAGGGGAGAAGCTGGCGAAGTTGATCGATACCTACGACGCACTCAAGAAGAACAGGACAAAGCCGCAAGAGGGTTACCGGTACAAGGAGGGGATGTTCAAGTCGGATTTGGAAGACGTGTTTGACGTGGCTCACTCCTCCGCGCTATCCTCCTCCAAGGTCCCTCAGGAGGACAAGGATTTTCTCACCTCGCAGAGGGAAGACAGGATGTCGTCAAGTCTTGCGGGGGTGGACCAGAAGACAGCGAAGAAGAAAGCTGTGAAGCGGAAGAGGGATCTTGCAGCCACGGCTAGGAAGAGTAAATGGGATGCTGGGGTGACACAGCTCATGGAGGTAGCGATCTTGGAGGTTGATGGTAGCAGCACTGAAATGAACACGGAAGACGAGGATGATGACGACGAGACGTACCCAGCGCCCAGCACCAGCAAGGCCCAGACTCAAAAGAAAAGGCGAATGAATGCCCTCACGGACACGAATCTCATCGCTGCTTGGGATCGCGACAACATGTCCGTGAGACAAGCAACGTCGTCCTTTGCAGCAGCAGCTCAGAGTTTGGGTCATGACCTGGATGACCTGGTAATCTCGCCAGCAACTGTTCATCGAACACGGAACAAGATCTGAAAGGAGATGGGAGAAGAGTTGACCCGAAAGTTCGAAGCTTCTGGTCCTTTAGTCTTGCACTGGGATGGGAAACTGTTGGAAGATATCGCCAAGGAGAAGAAGGAGGTTGACCGGATTGCTGTTGTGGTGACGGGCGATGGAGTCGAGGAGCTTCTTGGTGTACCCGTTGCGGTGGACGGCATTGGAAAAGAACAGGCTGCAGCCGTACTCCAGGAAGTCCAGGCTTTTGGCATTTCGGAGCAAATCATTGGACTGGGATTTGACACCACAGCTGTGAACGCTGGGATGATCCAAGGTGCTTGCGTTCGCATTGAGCAGGAGTTTGGCCGTCCCATGTTGTGGTTGGCTTGCCGTCACCACGTCTTGGAGATCTTACTCAAGGATGTCTTCGTGCGATGTCTGGGGCCGTCCTCTTCCCCTGACATTCTCCTCTTCAAAAGATTTCAACAGCGGTGGGCCTCCATTGACAAAGGGTCATTCTTGTCCATCGGTGACGAAAGCAATCCCACAACAACTGACAACTGGGCAAATCAAGCGTCTTCCATGAAGAAATACCTGCAGCAGACGCTTTCCCACGGCACACATCCCCGAGAAGACTACCGTGAACTCCTCATCCTTTCCTACCGCTTCCTTGGCGGTCAGGTCCAGGGGGGATTTCGTCAGCCTGGGGCCTATCACCAGGCCAGATGGATGGCCAAAGCCATCTATGCCCTCAAGATTTTCATGTTCCGTCACCAACTGGACCTGACAGCCAGGGAAGAAGGAGGACTTCGGCGGCTGTGTTTGTTCATCTCCCTCGCGTACGTGAAGCAGTGGAATGCGGCAATGGTCTCGAATCGAGCTCCACTGAACGACCTAGAGTTCCTTCGCCTGCTCGAGGCCTACCCTGACAAGGAAGTCAGCCACACGGCATCCATGGCCTTGAAAAGGCACCTGTGGTACCTCTCAGAGGATCTCGTGGGGCTTGGTTTCTTTGACGACCGCATTCCAAAGGACACGAAGCTAAAGATGGTCCAACGACTTCAATCCCCCGCCACGAAGAAAGGACTCAAGCGGATCGATCCGAAGAACTTCAATCCACAGCAATCCATCGAGCTCTTCGTCACCCGGAGAACAAAAGAAGTCTTCTTCCGCGCGATCCTTCCAGAATCTGAGTCTCCCACCTTCCTCATGAAAGATCCAGAGGATTGGATCAATGACCAGGATTGGATCACGGCGCAAAAGAGGGTGAAAGCCCTGAAGGTGGTCAATGACGCCGCCGAGCGTGGTATCGCTTTGATGAAAAGATTCAATTCCACCATCACGCGTGATGAGAAGCAGAAGCAATTCATCCTCAAGGTGGTTCGGGCTCACCAGAAGTTGGTCCCCGTCAAGACGAAGGAGAGCTTGAAGAGTAAAATCAAGTAGTGTAGGACAGATTGATGATGAAAACAATCCATTTATACGCGCTTATTTCAATTAATGAAAGGTGCATTTCGTTTATTTTCATTTTTGTTCAGAAATAAAGAGAATAAGAGAGTGACAGAAATTTCTTTTTTTTTCCTAAATAGCTACAAGAAAGTGTTAAACTTGAGTGACCTCTAAATACTGTTCGATTCCCATCATTTTTCGATTTTTAGAACCTCTATGCCTATTGAAATCGGGGCAGCATTCGCGAGCAAGAGAAAATCGAAAAAAAACATTTCTATGTATTAATGAGACACCCTAATATATATATATATATTATATATACACAGATGGGGTGAGAGGTTTGGGGGAATGAGGGAGGACGACCGTGTGTTTTGGTTTATTTCAACTTTCTTCGTAAGGTTTCTTTTCCTTTCGTTTTTCCCACTGTTATTCAATTGTGGTATTTATAATAAAATAGGAATTAAGTGATTTATTGTGTAAAGAGCGTGTGTTTAAATTATTTATTGAATAAACAGATGAATCTTCTTAATTCCAACAATTAAAAGAAATTCTCTATTGATTAACTACCATCATATAAATATATTGTGGTATTTTGATTAATATATGGTTTAATTTAATAAATATTGCTATCTGGCAACTCAGCCTTCTATTAAATACATGGCGCTATTTGGCAACTCAGCCGGATTAGAGGTCTATAAAAGAGCGAGAGGCTGATGACGGAGTCATTCAAGCTCGGCTCCCAGCCGAGCAAGGAGCTCTGGTCCTTTCTCTTTCTGGGCCTTTGGGAAAACCCCTTAGAGGCCTCTTAGGCTAGGTATACGAAAATAGCTTGGGGGAGAACTCCGCCTCCAAGTTGCATGCCATTGCAATCGGCAACAAAGGCCGATACTCTCTCTTTCTCTCTCTCCCCCCTTCAGGTGTACCCTCCCCCCTTGGCTCCTTCTAAGCCAACTGGATGACTCAGCCAACTGGCTGATTAGGAGCCTATAAGACAACGCCTACTCGGCTGAAGTCTTAATATGCACTTGGCTCCTGCCAGGTGAACACCTCTCCTCCTTTCTCTCCTTTCTCTCCTTTCTCTTGGGGGATAACGCCGCCTCCAAGTTTCGCACCTGCAGCATCCCCCACCCCCTTCGCAGGAATTTTTTTCGCAACCCCCCACCCCCCTTTGCAACACCCCACTCCTTTGCAACACCCCCTTTGCGGCATGTTGCATAACACCCCACCCCCTTTGCAACATTGCAACATTACGTAATAAATTGCAACATTCCTGCACTCTACCCTTTTGCGGCTATACTACTAACACCAAAGATAGTAACGTAATAGAAGTCCGTGATTTTCGTAGGGGCAATTTTGATAGTTTTGCGGATAGAGTGAGAGTAGTGGACTGGGATAACTTATTTATGGGTAATGACACAAATTTGCATTGGGAGGCGTTTAAAGAAAGTTTTATGAACATTGAAAGGGAGTTTATTCCTCGTAGGCTCAAGCGCGCTACAAATCATGGTAAGCCCAAGTGGTGGACTAGGGAAATAGGCGAGTTCATAAACGATCGTAACAGCGTGTATAGACTTTAGGGTTACCATACGTCCGGTTTTTCCCGGACATGTCCGGGAATTTGAATATTTATAACATTGATTTTTGAGGCCATAACACTTGTTCTTATTTATAAATACTCAGTATAGACGACATGTAGTACACAGTATATATAACACATTAATACAACGTGAGTTGGTAGATACTGATACAGATACACCCCCCCTCTCCGAAGTGTCCTCTTTTTTGAAAGTTCAAATATGGTAACCCTAATAGACTTAATATGCGCAATGGCACGGCAGCTAACTTTAATAGATATGTCGAGCTTAGACGTTACGTTAAAAGATCAGTTAGGAAAAGCGTAATTTAGAGATATTTATAGCTGCGGATAGTAAACATAATCCAGAAAAGTGTTTTCAATACGTCAATAATCGTAAGCCGATAAAAGATAACATAGGCCTTCTAGTGGATGTTAAAGGCGCTTTGGCTTCTGACGCTCAGGCGATGGCGGGTATTTTCAATAACTTTTTTGGGACAGTTTTTACCATAGAAGACGTAAATAATGTCCCCGACGTGGACGATATCGTTCCATTTGGTAGCGAGACTCTTTTGAATGAAACAAATGTTTACGAGGGTGAGATTGTGCATTATATCGATAAGCTAAAAGTTAGCAAGGTTTCAGGCCCTGACGCCCTTTATCCGAGAAATTTGAAAGACGTTATCGTAGGCCCATTAACAAAAATTTTTAAGAAGTCACGAAGTGGGGATTATTCCTGAAGACTTCAAATTAGCTAACGTCACGCCCATTTTTCAAAAAGACGACCTCACAGTAGCTAGCAATTATAGGCCCATTAGCTTAACGTCAATTGTCGGTAAACTTTTGGAATCCGTACTTAGGGATCGTATCATCGATCCCTTAGAAAGTCAAGATTTGATTAATAGTAGTCAGCATGGGTTTCGACGCCGTAGATCTTCTTTAACTAATTTGTTAGAATTTTATAACAAATAGTGCGCGAATACGATAGGCATAGAGCAGCTGAAGTTATTTATTTAGATTTTAAAAACGCGTTCGATACAGTTCCGCATAGAAGATTAATAGCGAAGGTGGTCAGGTAGCTAGCTGGTTTGAGGAATGGCTTCGTGCTAGGAGACAGAGGGTCGTTGTTAATGGTAGTGAATCGGGTTGGTTGGGTGTAGGTAGCGGTGTCCCAGAGGGTTCAGTGTTAGGCCCACTGCTATTAGTAATTTACATTAACGACATAGATGTAGGATTGACTAGTAACGTGTCAAAATTTGCGGACGATACTAAAATAGGCGGTAAGGTTGTTAACGAACGATAGAAATAGGCTCCAAGACGATGTAAATAGGATTATGAAGTGGACGGATAAGTGGCAGATGCAATTTAACGTAGACAAATGTAAAGTTTTGCATATAGGTTCTCGTAACAATAATTACACGTACACGATGGATGATAGAGAGTTAACGAGTGTGGACGAGGAAGTTGATTTAGGCGTACGCGTATCTAAGGATTTAAAAGTTAGGAACCAGTGCCTGGAGTCTTGCGCAAAAGCTAATAGGATGTTAGGCTTCAAAGCGCGTAATTTCGAATTTAAATCGAAGGATATTATATTGCCCCTTTACAAGTCCCTAGTCAGGCATCATTTACAATATGCCGTTTAGTTTTGGTGACCGTATTTGCGTGAGGATATTGATAGGATAGAAAGGGTTCACCGTCGTGCCACGAAACTAATTCCGTCATTGCGCAACAAGCCTTATGAAGATAGGATTAAAGAGTTAGACTTGCATTCACTTGAAACTAGGAGATTAAGGGGGTAGCCTATTGAAGTTTTCAAAATCGTTAATAACATAGATAACGTAAATTTTGACAAATTGATCGCTTTCGATAATAGCAATACTCGCAATAACGGATTTAAGTTGCGTGGCAGACGTTTCATTACTAATATCGCTAAAAACTTCTTTACGTTTAAAGTAATTGATAAATGGAATAATCTTCCCGAGCCCGTCGTGAACTGTACCAGCGTTAATGTGTTTAAAAACCGCCTAGATAGGATTTTTAAAATATTAATGTTGTTTAAAATAAAAAAACAATTGGCAACAGGAGCTCTGGGGGTGGTAATCGGGGATGAATCTGTTGACGACTAATGCCAGCGTGTGACATGCCAGCGTGTGATATGCCAGAAAAAAAATTAGACTAACACCAACTTAGATGTAGCTCGTTGCGTAAATTAACCAACTTTTTGTTTTCTTTATACTTTTTTCCTTCTTCTCTCCTTAGTTGCATGTTTGTAACTATTCCATGTCTATAGTTTGCATGGAATGATAGTGTTTGAATTAAGAATATGTTGCATGGTTTGTAATGCGTTCTTATTTTACTTCTTTTCATCTTTCCTCCCTTTCCAGCCTAGTGGGCTGCATCCTCTTCCTCCCTATGGAGTGGAGGATCGGTCTACAACAGCTGGAAGAATGTGTTGCATGGTTTGTAAACGTTCTTATTTTTCTTCTTTTCATCTTTCATCCCTTTCCGGCAGAGTGGGTTCTACCTCCCTATGGAGTAGTGGACCGTTCTGCAACCTTTCCTATTCTCTCCGACTATTTTTCTGACTTGTTGGCAGTGGCCGGCGGATCATGATGGCGAGTCTTTTTTTCTCTTTTTCTGAATGAATGTTAACTCACGAGTGATAGGTGTTGCTACTTACTTAACCCCTTATTCTCTTCTCTTAACCCCCTACTCTTTCCTTTCTCTCGGGCTAACCTTAGAGTGGATCTTAGGGTCTTTGTTAGCCTTAGCTTCTGTAGATCTGTAGATAATGGGAAAAAATACCATCACCCATAATTTCAAACTTTTGTTGTTTTTGAACCACCCTAATAAACATAGATCATGCTAGTAACCATGTCAACACCTCGGTTTGGTCCATGAACGTCATTTCACAAATATTATTATAATAATGTATGAATTTATAAGTATATATACTGTAAACCAGGTTAATTTCGCGGTAGCAAATTTTCGCTCTTTCATATACTGTATTTGGACGAGTTTGCGGGAGAATAATTTCGCGGTCAGCAGTTGCTTGTTATAATCTTAACATATTTTTAAAAAAATTTCGTCATGAATGATGACATTTATTCTGGACTGTGATTGATCGAGGTTGAGGTCGTATATCAAGGCAAGTGTTACCTCTTGGTATGCGGATAAAGTTTTAGCAGCACTGAACGTAAATGAAACTCTCGGTAAGATAGATATGAAGGCGAACACGAAATATTTACTGTGTAGAACTATGAACAGCTGGGTTTTGCTGCGCGCCGTCTGCCGTCACCGGGTCTCAATCCCGGGGTCGATGGATTAGTAGTCAACGATCCTAACCACTACACCACCGAAACGCGAAAATTTCCAGCAGGCGAACACTTCACATTCACTAGTATATAAAAAGTTATATTGTAGTAGCTGTTCACATAGTTTTGCAGTAATCATAATGGAACCTTATTACTCTATAAGACTAGTAAATTACATGGAGTTGAACGCCGTTCACGATCATATTAATTGTTTATCTTTATGAACACAGACATTACATTATAATTACCTGTATGCCAATGACTTCACATTCAATTGTCCTTTAGATATACAGTATATGTCTGTGTTATATGGTGTTGGATTCGGTTGGCCCCTCTCCACCCCACCCTATCCCAGTTGGGGTACCTTGACAAACACTGCGGCGTTTCCACATGTACGGAATCGCCTGTGTGGCGAGGAACATTACATATACGAGCAACTGTACATTAAATTCCTATTTGGTTACGTTTGCACTATATAATCTACAGAAGGGTAAATTGTTTTTACACTTAAACATACACCAAAAAACCTAGGTATTGAAATTGAATAAGAATTTAGTAGATATGAGGAATTTTTTTCAAATACTAACTGAATAAGCTTTCTTCATAGATGCAACTTACGAAGGATCTTCAGAATGTTTTAGGTGGTTTGCTTCTTCACATTCATTACGAAGTTCTTTAACTCAAATAGAATCTTAATGAATTTTTTTCATCATCTACTGTGTGCATGGTAGTGCGTAGACAATTATTTTGTAATTCTTTACTTCAACACACTATAACTAATATATGTTTCTAGCTAATTAAGGTGCGATAAATCCATGTATCATGTTAATTTTTGTCGCAAACGAACACTTTGCCTGCACTTACCTAACCTAACCTCGTTTGCGACAAAAATAATGATGATATTTGGACTTATCGCACCTTAGTTACCTAGAAACATATTGGTTTCGTTATTGGTTTTGGTGTGTTGAAGTAAAGAATCTCCTTTTTCATCCCGACTAGCACTTCGCGGACGGCTCTTCTGAAGGCTATAACTTTCAAAAGAAACCACCATACGCACTTTACACCAAAGGATAGAGGACTTTGTCGTGAATAATTTGACGTAAACATCAAACAAATTCGTTCACTACAAAAAAGTTTAGGACAAATTTTATGTGGCCAAAATGTTTTTCAGCTGAGTAAATATTTTGTCCGCTTGACGCTGGGCAGAGTTTGTTCGTCCAGAGTTCTAAACTCCACCGAATGGAGCTATTTCAAAATTTGCGTTGTTTGTGGTTGTTGTTGTTGTTTAGCCGATCAGCCCACCCTGATCGAGCAAGCCGGTGGCACGCAGGTAACCGATCGCCCTCTCCGGAGTGGACCAGAGGTTCAGCGCACTAGTGATGTTGTGTTGTGTTCGTTGTTGTGCTACAGCGGTACAGTCCGTCATAATGTGTTCAACTGTTTGTGGTGTGTCCTGGCACAGGTGTCAGGTGTCGTCTGTGGAGTTGTCTAGTCTGTGTTTATATCTCCGTAAGTTGGGGTGATGTCCACATCGGAATCGTGCTAAGTTAACTCGATCCGATCTGCTCAGGCTGATCTCTGACCTGTTAATTGTTAATGGGTGGAGGCTTCACACCTACGACCGCATTCGGACCGAGTCGTGTCAGTGCTTTGTTGTGGGTTAGGTGTGTGTGTATGTGTTTTCTGTACTGTGTGATGTATGTGGGGCGTGGTATGGAATGGAGTATTTGGTTATAATGTCTCTCTGGTGTTACCTTAATGGTGCGAGGTGTCGGTGCATGATTGTACATGTAGTGACAAGGGTGTTGTGGGTTAGTTGTCGCTGCTACCATGAATTGCATTCCCCTCATGTCTAAATGTTCCCTAACTTTCAGTATTTTTGTTTCTGTGGGCAGGTGTTCTATTGGTGTTGTTTAAGTGCATCCTGTAATGATACGAAGTGCGTTGTTTTGTATTGTCTGTAAGGTGTTTATGTGTGTTTGAGATAATGGGTGCCCAGCATGGGCTAGCATAGTCCATAACTGAGCGAATATATTGTTTGTATATGAGGGATGTTGTTTCCTGCTGGTGTCCAAAGTTTGTACCCGTTAGTACCCTAAGCGTGTTAAGTCTTGTTTTTAATGTCCTGAATGTGGTTTGCAAAAGATAATGTGTTGTATGTGGCCCCAAGTATTTTGTTCCTGTGAGTATGTGGAATAGTGTTGTTTAGTGTAAGCTGTGGAGTTATCTGGTGTTCTTTTGTGTTGCTTGTAAGCAAGGTGATGGTTGATTTTATGGGCGCTACTTTGAGTCTATTGTGTGTGTGCCAGTCTTGTATACTGTTTATGTATGTTTGTAGGTTATTTGTAACGGTGTCGACGTTGTTGTGGTTGGATGTTAGAGTGATGTCATCTGCATATTATGATAAGGTAAGCTTGTTATCTATGGGTGTTGGAATGTCAGGCATGTATAAGTTGAAGAGTGTATAAAACTGTATGTTCTTTTGTGAAATCGAAGAAAAGCAAGACGCTCCATAACTTTGCAAAAATACAATAGTCATAAAATATTTGAGCTTCACATCCAAAGTCAGCGAGATCAAATTTGTGAAACTGCCCTCAAAATGCAAGTCGTTCGTGAGCTTAAAGTAAGTGTTACGTTCTCACTGGCTTAAAAACTTCTTTTCAAAAGGTAGAATGAGCGTTAATTTTGTGCAAAATTTGTGTTTAAAAAAAAAAAGGCATCTCATACAAAACTCATGGACAAGTCTGAAAAATGCTTCCCGCAAAAAGGCAAAGCTTTTTTGTGTATAATAATAATAATAATAAGCAGAGCCTTCGGCTCCCTGCAGTACGGTCGGGGTTTGTGCTTCGCAAATTCGCCTAGGGCGAGGGTACGTTAGGGTTACCCCTTTGGGGGGAGTAATTCTCCCTCCCCTAAACCCCTCACCCCCTTCTATGCAACTTGGAAGGCTAACCCCCACCCCTTGTTGCATACCCCCTGCCCCATTACCCCCTTCCCCATATATATATATATATATAAACTTTGATTGCATTTACCGCAACAATATAAGATCACCCAAACTCGCAGGGAAAAAAATTAGAAAACAGTGTTTAAAAAGGCTAATTAATTTCGGCCGGTCACAACCAAGCCCTTTTCAAAGACATAAACTAGTTAAAATGTCTAAAAAAGTTATAAAACTTCCGTCCCGCGGAAGAGCTGAAGTTAAAATTACTGTGTTAAGTGACTGTGTTCAGTGACACTAACTTCCAGCTCAACTTAAATTTGGAAACTTTAATTCAGATTTTTCTTATAAACCCTTGTCACCGTAAAAAATAGCTGTACTTTCCTGTTATCCTGGACCCCAGACTTTTTGCCAGTTGCCAGACTTCAATTTTGACAGGGTATTTTCGTTAAAACTAACGAAAATATCACGACTTAACCTAACCTTACCAACTAATTAGGTTAAATGAATGCCCGGTTAGGTAAACTCTATGCCCTTGATAATTGGTTAGGTTTAGTCGTGATATTTTCGTTAGTTTTAACGAAAATATTCTGTCAAAATTGAAGTCTGGCAACTGGCAGAAAGTCTGGGGTCCGGGATAACAGGAAAGTACCAAAATAGCTCCTCAATATATAAAGATTATTTTGGGGGACTTTTGTAAATAAACCATAAATCGAAACTTATTTAATTTCCTCTATTCCTACAGGGGAACACTAACAAGAAGATTAAATATACTGTATTTATATATTTTTTTAAAATTCCATCGAACCTCTACGTCGTACGTACTCTGTACATTTTATTTACGCCTGGTTCGATGAGCTAAAATCTACATAAAACTATATGGTACCTTCCGTCGATTGTGCGACGGACACCTGTACTTAAAGGTGCACAGGGACCCTTTAAAACGGAGTAAACTTGGTAAAATGGCTTTTGTAATGGTTGAAATTTAAATTGTCCTTCCCTTGTTGAAGGGTTAACTAATTGTAACCCTCAATCGGGTCAAATACCATCTAATTATTATTATTTAGGGTCCGCTCTTCAATAAACTGTTCGTCGTTTACCTCAGATTTTGTTGGCCTCGATCGATCTAATAGATGAATGTTATGTCTTTTTTAAGACCTCGATCGATCGTTTGACGGTCTCCAACCTCCCTTTTTAACCGGCCTTGTTTCCTCCGATTACCTATTCTTGTTTAGCTTTAGGGTACTATATAGGCCCGATGTTATTGGTGTAGCTCGTTTAAATGATAGGCCGGAAAATCCACAAGCTTACTCTTATTAACCTGGATCAATAGAATACAAAAGATACCCTAATTCAGCACCTCGGAAAGCCCTCGGCTATGTTAATTCCAAACCGATGTAGTTGTTTGGAATATAACACAGTAGTAGGGCCACCTAAGAGCCGATCCTGACACATAAGTTAGCTAATTGTGAGTTAGTTATTGGTTTTGTTTTTAACTTCCTTCGCAACATCTAAGGTCATATGACGGAGGGGACCTACATCATTACGTGGGATCCGAACCACGGGTCGCTACATAGTCTGGACGCAGTGGACGGTGTCCCATCCAACTATTATCCGACCCAATGTCGCTTAACTTCGCTGATCAACGGGAAGTGGTGTTACGACATTGGCTACGACGTAGCCTAGCTAATTGTGAAATAAACGAGTTGTTCTTAATTATAAGTAGGGTGGGAACAGAAATGGTGACCCCCAGTTTTCTGGTCTTTAAAAGTTGCTATCATACAAAAGAAGTAAAATGAACCATGTTTCACAAATATCTGATGTCATTAACCCCCCTGTATATGCCCTCTGAAGTTTTGCTGATATTAACAATGAAAATTATCAGCCACTTTATCTGGTTTTGTTAAAAAAATACTATTAAATTGCTATGACATCAGTATTCACATCATAAATTTAGTTAACTGAATTGTTTGCTGATGCTAAATAACAACATTAGCCACAAAAACTGATTATTTGCCATTGATTATTATTTTATGATTATTATTTACATATAATCATTATATTATATTATTATATTATATATATTATATTATGTATATATATATATATATATATATATATATATATATATATATATATATATATTATATATTATTATTATATTATATATATAATATATATTATATATATATATATATATATATATATTATATATATATATATATATATATACATATATATATATATATTTATATTATATATTATATTATAAATATTATTATATTACATGATTATTTTAGTTGTAACTTTTTTATGCTTGTTCAATAATTTTTTCTCATTTACAGGATCTAAAGAAATCTTAAAATAGACTTACAGTAATTAACAGGATCAAAATGAGAGAGTTACGTTCTGCTTCCACACGCCGGTGTGGAGATGTGGAATATATTGAGCTATATCAGTTTAAGGCAGGTGTACTGCCACTCCAGCAAGATGTTATTCAAGTGATGATGTTCATGCTGAGGCCAGCCAGAGCTGGTAAGAATCAACTTTCTGTTAGTGATGCTGCATGGAAAGTTGCCTACAACTTGCAGAACCTTTAGATCTGATGCAACCTATACACAAAGTCGATCAGTAACATTGTCAACCAGATAACAAAATTGTATGAAGAGTTCAAAAAACACTGTCAGGTTCGCTCACAGAGAATGACTGAAGCAAAACGAGCAGAAATTTCAGAATTCAACAACCGTGTTGCAGCCACTTTGTTTGATATCTCCTGTACAGATATGAAATCACGAAGACGTCAAGAGAAGATCTATGGTGTTAAAGTTACTGAGATAGTGTGGAAGTTCCTGGAGGATCAACGAGGACCAAGAAAAATGTTTTGTGATAATTCAGTGGACATGGCATGGCAAAGAACAGCTGAGAGGCAAATGAGGATGCAAACTGCAATGGACAAGATGCTCCTAAAGGAACAAGAAGACACAAAGAAAAATCAGTTTGTATCACAGCTTTACCAAGAATTTGATGGCTCGATAACAGATGAGGACACATGCACTGAAGATGAATATATCCCTGAAGAAAATATACCATCAACATCAAAAAAACAAAAATTTGTGTATGCAAACTTGAATGAGGATAGAGACAAGTTGCCTCATCAATACAGGCATATCCGTGAAAGTCCGGCAAAAATAAAAGAAGCATTCTACAGAGTGGCTGACAAACTGATATCCAAATATCATTTATCATACAACCAAGCAACAGCAGCTATTATTGAAGTGGGAAACTACATGTTCGATCGCAGCTGGAAGTACTTTGACGAAAATGCGCATTACATTGATTTAGACAGCTCCAGCCCAATCAGCATGCCGAAAAATAGGAAAAGCTATTGAAGCCTTTGTACTGGCAGAAATAGTACAAGAGATCATGAATTCGGATGAGTTAGTCACAATTACTTATCATGATGATGGATCTAGAAAACAGGGTGCAGGGTCGAAAGCATTGTATCTGACATGCTTGACATCGATCACACACCTGAACATCTCTTATGTCAAGTTCATCCTACATTAATGTTTAATCGCAAAATTGTTGAAGTGTTTAAAGCGAATGATAACACTATTGGACCAGACAAGATATTTGCAAACTTCCTTGTCAGTTGTGTTACATCCCATGATTCAATCACAGAACAGTTCATGGACTGTTTAGTGAGATTGGTTTCACACGATTATGACCATAAACAGTGGAACAAAGCAGGTGACTTTGTTCAATACATTATGCCAAAGAAGAATGCTGCTGTTTGCCTACAAAAAGAGAGGTTCAATAGGCTTACTTTCTTGTGCGCTATCACCATCCACTTGGATGAAGATGTTTCTAATTTTATCAGCAAGTATGAACACATCACTAACCAACTTGCATGCATCCTGCACTCATTCAGTAACCTTGAATATATTCGCATCCTTTGTCTAGCTGGTGCACTAATTGGAATACACTTGATTGAACCATTCATCAGTCTGACATCGGCTAGCACAACAGATTATGCTAAGATCATGATTGCATTTCCAACGCTGTACGATGATTTATGCAAAACGGATTCATCTGATCTTCTGAACATTGACGAGCCTGCATTCAACTTCATATCATCTGATATGTTTAAAACGGTTCTGTGGAATGAAGACATCCATAATTCAATCACGAAAGCCGTTAACTGCTACAAACCAAGAGTCACAAATGTTCTCAGCATCATGATGAAGAAATTAGCAGCTGGATGGCAGAAACAACGTGGAGACATATTCCAGTTTGGTGACTGTGATGCGGAAGCCCCTCGACAGGTAAGTGCAATACATAATTTTATAATGTCCTATTGTTGTTGAATTGATGCTGTTTTTGTATCCTCATGGTACAGTACTATTTTATTCCTTTTCAGGTAGCATCGATGGATCAGGAGAAACTACAGAAAGCACCAATCAACAACTTGCATCCAGAACGATCAGTGGGCAGCATCAACTATGAGCTCAGTCAACGTGGTGCAAAACAGCTACCTATGGCCAGCCGTGCACATGTAAAAGGAAGAAGCACTGACTTGATTGAAGGCAAGTCTATGGCCAAAGTATATGTAAAACTAGTACAGCAAGATGGTCCCCTTCCTAACGTGTTGGTAGAATGGAGCAGAAAGCAACAAGAACTTAAGAGGCAAGAATTAAGTGACAAGGAGGTAGCAAACATAGCAGCTGACAAGAGAAAGAACAAAGATCTAGACACCCTGAAGAAACTTGGTGGACCTTTCACCAAAGTTAGTGAAGTAGATAATTTTGTGAATGATACAAGGTTTTCACTCAAAGAGAAAAATGACAGAATATACATCGAAGTGAGATATGCAAGAGATACATCGACATCTCTTCCCAGGTCGTCAGATATCTTCAAACTGAAAAAGTACTACAAGAATCTTCCAATAGAGACTTATGCAATTAACTTGAAAATATATCTAGACAGAGTTGCATCAAATATGACAATGACTATGAAAGATTTTGATAATGCTATAAATATACTTATGTGCTAAATAATGTGTGGTAATTAGAGGCATTTATATTATGCTATATCTGAATTTATGATTTTTTGTTTTGTCTAGGTGATGTAAAAATATATACATATATTATTTTCCATTATTTTCAAGCAAATATATTCTGTAATGAATTAATCAATTACAGGTCTATTTCTAACTTCTTCAATGATATCACCAGTACACATTTGAAAACTTGTCGATCGATTTTTACAAACTAGTTGGTGATTCTATATAATTTGAGTGCGCTGATCTGAAATATAAAGTTAGTTTTTCCCTATCACGTATGGTTTTCTTACTACAGGGTGTGTCATAAATCCCCCATTTATCCCCAAATGTGAACCATCTTATCGAGACCAACATTGGATTGCACATGCTAAACCATAAATTTTGTTGTTATAGACTATAGTAACGCTTACATAATAATGTAGGGTAAATATATATAACAACCAGTCCCGTTCCCAGCAAAATACTCTCTCCTCTCCCATCAATGGGTGGTTAACATTTGGGGACAGATGAGGTATTACAACACCCCTTGTAGCACGAAATCTTTAGGTGATAGAGTAAAACCTAATTAAAGCAGAATTAAATAGCTCCTAGCTCTTGGACAAGCATATTACTTGTTTATGAAAGAATAAAAAAATAACTGAAAGAAACAAAATATATTTACCTTCTTTAGCAAGCGAAGTATGTGTCGGATGCCAATAAATTGTTATCCTGCAATCTAGACCCCAAAAGTTCTGCAGAGTCCTTAGGCAGATTCAAATCCCTGACTAAGTCATTTAGTTCGGCTTGGGTTAATGGTTTAGGATCTCTGTCAGCTGTTGGCTGTTCATAAACATCATCATTGTCTGGATTTGGAGCTGAATCAGAATCTGAATTGTATTGATCCAGATTCTCGGGTGGGCTGGGAATAGGAACTTCTGGACCATGAGGTACCGGCCTTATTGCAGATGGAAGACTTGGGTATTGAAGGCTCTCTTTATTCTTTGTATTATAACCTTTAACATTGCAAGAACAGAAGTAGCAGTCGTCGGTATGGTTTCTAGGCTCGCGCCATACCATAGGGATCCCAAATGGCAAACTTTTCTTTTTACCTTTGCTCCAATTCCTTAGTGCCGCAACACACGTAAGACAAACCTTGTATGGAGCCCAACTTTTGTCTTGATCTCCTAATTTAATTCCAAAATAAGCATGATAAGCTCTCTTAATGAAGGTCGTTACATTTGTCCTTTGTTTTACAACAACATACCGACCACAAATATAACAAAATATGTCTGGACTATGGGTACATCCTCTAGAAGCCATTATTAAAATTTTAAAGACGTAATGTTAGAATTATCTATCTGAAACATATGAAAAAACGAAATTAATTAAAGATAAAAAAGGTAAAAAATTACAAAATGCCCCAAAATTTTTTGCTAATAACTTTAAAACTGTGGGTGACAGAAAATAACTGGTAGCATTTTTTAATTCAGCGCAGCGAACTGCTTCAGAATCACAACTCAAAATGAAGAAATCGATTTTCATGCACACCGGTGTATTCCATGTTATTTAACAAGATTTGTTTAAATAAATTGGAATTTACTCTTAGAATAAACATTATGATATTCAATAAACTTTCAAACCACATGTACAGGGGGGGTTATCGAGTAAAATACATGATTTTTTTTCTATTTTTAAGCTGTTCGTAAGTGATAGCATATTTTAAGAACCAGAAAAAATAAATAATCCCCAAAAAATAAAAATTGATCCCCCCCCCCCTATTATAAGTTGCTATAAATGGTCGCCTTACAAAGGATTTCAAATTAGCTGCAAAAGCTTAATAACAGTTAAATTGCCCACAAGATTCATAAAGTTAAACTTCCAATCAGGATTCCGATAAGACTAAATTATGTTAAATTCCTTTAATTAAGTTTTGTAGAACTCGCTATTTTAAATTCGATGTTCAGTTCAGTGTAAATATGATGATAAATTTCTACTAAAGTGTAATACGATTTTAAAGAAGTTCAAATAATGTTAAGTAAATTCAATTTAGCAGTAATACATGGGATCGGTGAAGAGATCCGTCCCCTAGATTGCCCGGTCGTTGTCAATGCTTCTACACCACGTGTCCGACGTGGCTTCCAGAATATTCTTTTTACCTGGTTGAAAATTTGAGTGGTGGAGATGGTCTTTATGATAGCTTAAGTGCGTTGTTCTCGACCTAAATTCGTTTAATTCGAAGGTATTTATCGGTTAATTTTGTGTCAAACACTAAAATATTTTTGACATACTCCGAGACCGATTATTATTGGTCGGAAGAGAACTTCGTAAGTACGTTGGAAAGGCAAGGCCCCCTTGAGTAATCGCTGACTGTAGTATATATATATATATATATATATATATATATATATATATATACACACACGTATATAAACAGTATACATATTACAATATATATACGTTGAATGTACAATACAAAAGATAATATATAAACAAAATTCCCTCAGTATATGAGGCGCTCCGGATCACAACCTGCCAAGTGCCAGTGGGGCCAGAATTGAGTTATTTATACCACTATATTTCCCCACCCTTCTTCTATCTCGTGGGTGAATCAGGGAGCAAATTGTGAACCTCTACGTATGGTCGAGATCAATTAAATATCGTTATTGATTCAAAAGTTATGGCATTTTGCAAGTTGACAAACTTTAACTGCATTTTTTTTTTAATTTTGGCGCATGGCAGCTTGTAGTCCGGAGCGCCTCATAACTAAACGTCTTATGTCCAAGTGGTTAATGTGGCACCTCGCAAAATGCGAATCTTCAATAGCATTGGTTCAAGCCTCACAGAGGTAAAGTAAATTTATTTATATCGTGTTTAATCTTAAAACTTAAGTTGCTGTTAGTATGTTGTTCCTGATTAACATAAAACTGATATGCATGTAGTTATACTCGGTTAATGACAATAAACTGAAATGGTATTTAATTGGCATTTCCTCCAATAGATGGCGCAACCCACTTCCATTAAATTATTTTCAAGGCATGAGTTCCTCGAAAAGTATTTGATCAAGCATCGAAGTTTGATTAAAATAGTGTCATCACCTGAGGGCACTTATTTGATGAAAGAATTTCCCAGATCTTGATGAAAATTCTAGTTTCAGTGTACATGTTAAAAGCTGCTGCTAAATATATATTTTTTTTAACTTTGAATTTTTAATTAAAATGTTTTTTTGTTATTCTTCTCTTGTTCTTTTTGAGGTTTATTATTATGCACACAGAAAGGATTTGCTTTTTTTGCAGGACGTATATTTCAGACGAGTAAATATATCCGTACGAATGCGTTTCGCAAAATCTTTCTCATTGTGAAACTTTGATTAGGCTGATATCGTACTACGCCATTGGGAATGAATACATCTTTAGGAGAAGTCTACCTCGCAGCAGAAATTCTCTCTCAACCCCATTTTTTTGTCCCAAACCAAAGGCGATAAAAAAGAAGAAAGACCCCCATCTCAACCATACGTAGAAGGTAAACTTTAAACCCAGAAATTCAACAGCATCGCTTTCGAGTGACCAGCTGCGTCGGTCGGTCGAAGGCAACCGACAACTTTAATTGGTTTCTATAACATGTAAACAACTTTTTCCACAAAAGTTTCACAAAAGTTAAAAGTATAAAAGACGGCGTTCCAAAGAAATACAAAACTCTCTGTGTTTTCATAACTCATAACACAGAAACTAAAAAAGTAACTAACAAAAATAAATGAATAATCAAAAGATGGCTGAGATGTACCACCTTCCCCAAGGAGATTCAAGAGAGAGGGTTATCTTTCAGCACTCTGAGTAATGTGCGCGCATATGTGCGATGTATAAAACTCCAATTTGCAAACAAGTGGCGAAAGAAATTTCGGAGCGTTTAGGAAATTAAACCATAAAAAAAAATGCTCCTTAGCTTTCTTTTAAATGTATTCGACTGTAAAGAATAGTGAAACATTTCATTTTATAACAGCAAACCAAAATGCTATACAAAAGCATAAATGTGTTTATGAATGTAATTTCTTTTATTTTTTCATTCATAATTTTTTTATATTATTTTTCCGAATCCAAATAAGGTTACAGAAGCTTGAATGAATGAATGAATGAATGTGACTTTTATTATTTTCATTTATCATTTTCAGCATTTTGTATTCACATATGAGCACAAAGTTCGAAGAGATGCGCGAACGTCCTCTTTATTTTTCATTTATCACTAATAATCATTTTTTTTTAATTCTTTCATAAAACTTAGTCCATAATATCATTATAAATTACTTGTGCAATTCTGGTCAATCCTGGGGAATTATCATTCATCAATCACGAATCTTACATATATATATATATATATATATATATTATATATATATATATATATATATATATCAGTGGCGACTGGCGTATAGGAGCGATGGAGTGGTCGCTCCCCCTTGCTTGAAACGATAAATATTAATTTAACAGATAAAAAATATATTAATTTTAAGATATTAAAAAAAATATTCTTGAAATATATTTTAAAAATTCATGTGGCATATCATGATTCATGAGACATTTTGAGTAAGCCTTCAATACAGTACATAATATTCTAAACTTATAGCATAGCTTCAAACAGCGTACCGCTGTTTGAATACAAAATAATATTGCAGTCGAATGGAGCGATAGATTTTTCGCTCAAGTAAATATAAATTATATTTTACTGTTGTAATGAAAATATAAGTACAATCGCGAATTTTTTTATAATAATAACTTTATTTTTACTAATAGTTACTTCAGTAATAATGATATAAGCCATTTATATGTATTTTATTGAAATTATTACTTATTTGTAATTAACTAGAATTGTACGTCTGGCATAGCCGCATATGTTAATACAAGTACTCTTGTGAGCGGCAGTTGGATTCGCGCTAGCTATTGTGAGTCCGTGTTGTCGTACAATTTTATGAAATCGCACCCCCATACATTTATACCACGAGTCGCCACTGATATATATATATATATATATATATATATATATATATATATATATGCCGCGTTAACCTCGTTCAGGTTCCGTGTGTTGGTCTCTTCACACGAAGGTCAAGCTGGTCGCCCCACCTCTAGGCCTGGCTTGGTGGAGGAGCTAGTTGCTTTCTTGCGCTTTCCACCGCACATAACCAGGTACACCCTGCTCATCTGGTACCGTCCTGAGCTAGGCATCTAGTCTTCTCTTGAAGATTTCAACTTTGACCCCTGTAACGTTTCTGAAGTCATTTGGAAACTGGTTAAAAAGTCTTGGCCCCCTGACAACCAAGCTATTTTCCTTTAGTGTTCATATATATATATATATATATATATATATATTATAAATAGGAGGACATTGTAGACACCAATCGACCAAGGTTGTAGGGGAAAGTGGGGCACAGTGGGACATGGGGCACACCAGGACAGTGCAATTTTTAGGGTGAAGTTGGCAGCCCTGGCAAGCAGGCGCCTAGTGGTGCGATG
Organism: Bathynomus jamesi; assembly: GCA_023014485.1. NCBI lineage: Eukaryota > Metazoa > Arthropoda > Malacostraca > Isopoda > Cirolanidae > Bathynomus > Bathynomus jamesi. The sequence continues at coordinate 1,569,474 of JAJOZX010000275.1, read as the reverse complement.
AGGAACTACTGCTCAGCTGACCACACCATTTGCTTTGTCACGGGTGAAGACGCCAAGAATTTTTCTCGTATTCGTCATTTTCAGGTAGGTAAAGTAAATTTTTTCGATCTTACGTGGAATGTTACGTCTTCCTTGTTGATTTAGTTGAAGAACTTTGTGTTAAGAGTTGCATTAACACAGGGAATGTGCCCATCAATTGAACAAATAACATAATGGAAATTCGTCTCGTGTTTACCTATGCGCCATTTTCATTGTAAATATTCGATGCGGGGCACAGTGGGAAACTGTCCCGCTGTGCCCAGGTAGTTGGTAGTTTGTGATATACATTATTGTATGTTTATGGTTTTAAAATAACGATTTGAATATTTAGAGTTATATGTTGTAAAACATATTAACAATAAAACATCCTTGTTTTTTCAGACCCGAAGTCATGCCCAGAAATAGAAGACGAAAGACTGACATTGGTTTGTTTACGGAGGAGTGCATGAAAGAAGCAGTTGCGATGGTCTTGGAAGCATCAGGAAGGTGGCTGAAATGAAGGGCGTTGCGCGGAACACACTTCATAGGTAATACAATAGTATTTGTGGTTTGATTAATCCATAATTAGAGTTTGACTAATCTATGGTGTCGTTAGTTTCCATAAGAAGTTCATTTATTTTTAATTGCTGCGAATATTGTCCTAATAAATTGTGTTTGACATTGGTAAGTACGTGAAAACACTCGGCAAGCTGAAGAGGATGAAGGAGTGAGGATTAGTGCTTGCATAATACCGAAAATTTTCAATACCGGTATTTGGAGGCAATTATGCTAATCCCGGTATTGATACCGGTATTATGAAAAAATAATTTATTTTGATTTATTATGGTGCCACCCTACCAACCCTCCCACAAGTCTGAGGGACTTGCAGTACTCACCATATTTACTATAAATTAATGACCCAACTCCAAATAGATGGCATTCTATTCGAAAACGTTTATACAGTAAATTACTAAATTGTAATAAAAATATTATTTGAATTTTTTTTTAGCATATTATTATACAACTACTGGGGTAGATAGAAATTATTAGTATCTAAATATTTATTTCTTAGTTTGATTTTGAAAGTATGCTTTGAGGAAACAAAGAGCATCTAGGGATTGTTCAGATAGACTTGATCTCAGTTTCGTCAGAAATAGGCCTGCATCAGAAAAGGCTCTTTCTGATTCTGCACTTGTAGGTTTAATTGAAAGCAGTGCCTTGTACAGCTTCTCTAAATTCTCACTTCTCTGTAAAGTAACTTCCAAGCTTTTAAATTCATTAGTAACATCAAAATCAATGGAATTTTTTTTAGATGGCACTTTTCCTAGTTTGTCCATTTCTTGCATGTATTCACTCAGTAATGAATCTGCTTCCACTTCAGTCTTATTTGCAGCTACATTTTCAGGGTTACATGGAAATTCCTGTTCTTCCATTTCTATCTCCAAATCAACCACATTCTTAGGGAAAAGTCTTTTATGGAGCCTTTCTGCAGTTCTTTTGAGAACTAATTTTGATGGAACAGAAAAACTTTCCTCTTCTTGAACTTTTAAAACTTCGGGATTATGAAGATATTTGATTAAACCTACAATGTCTTGCTGTCTTCTTGAAATGTAACGATTTCTAAGACAATCTTTTAACTCTTTTGCTATTGGATTATTTTTCTCTCCTAGTTTCTTTGAAATAAATTTCATTGATGATTCAGCTGTCAGGAGTGATGCATCTTTCGAGCATAACCCTTTAAGAATTATTTCAACAGGACGTAAGGTGTCATAAAGGTTTTCAATAATTTCCCACTGTTGAAGAAATGGCTACAGTTGAATGAATCACTCTTAAAGCTAGTGCAATAAATAGTTTTCTTTGATAGAAAGGAATAGAAAACGAAAAAAAGAGGTTAACTGCAAAATATCCCGAAACTTTTTTTTTCTCCGAATCCTCCAAAAACAGTTTATTTGCCCATCGGAGGACTAAATTGCCTAAATTTTACAATAGCAATTTTTGTCAATACCGAAAACCTATAAAATCGGTATCGGTATTATTTGTACTTCTTCAATACCGGTATTAATACCGGTATTTCAATACCGGTTTTAACCCCTAGTGAGGATGCGGCCAAATTATGCATACAGATTGATTTTCACATATGAAGAGAACGTAGTTTATCTGAATACATCATTTCCTGCTATAAAATGAACTATGGGCTGTCAAATAAGGCTACGTGCAGATTAGCGTTTGAAATGGCAATTAGAATAACAAAATCATGCCACATTTATGGCGGGAAAACGAAATGGCAGGTGAAAAGTGATTGTACGGATTTCTGAAAAGACACCCAGAACTTAGCATCCGAAAGCCTGAAGTTTGTAGTTTGTCTTGGGCAACTTCTTTCAACAGCCGCAACGTAGAAGTCTTTTTCAATAATATAAAGGAAACCTATCAGCGATGCGAGTCTTTCGCAGATGGATCGAGGATTTATAACCTTGATGAAAGAGCGACTACAACAGTGCAAAAATCTCAGAAAGTACTCGCTCAAAAAGGTCATAAGCAAGTGTATCAACAACAAGTAATGAGAGAGGAACACTAGTTACAACCTGCTGCATAATTAATGCTCTTGGTAGTGCCATTCCTCCTGCAATGATCTTCCCTCGCATACATTTCAAAGATCACACGATAAATGGAGCCCCGCCTGGTACACTCGGCCTAGCGAATCCCTGTGGCTGGATGTCAAGTAAAGATTTTATACAAGTAATGAAGCATTTCACTAAGTATGGGGCTCCAATAAACTTTAGCACCCTCCCCCGCCCATGGCCTAAACATACCTTACAGAAGAGAATTTAATCCTGCATTTAATGAGAAACAATTAAAACTTGGTGTTCCCGCCATTGGCTTCCAAGACAGCCTGAATTCGCTTTGGGTAGCTTGCCAAAAGTGACGTCAATAGATCTTGATCGTTACGCAAATTTGCTAAAACAGTTTCAATGTGTTGCGTCATTGTATCCTTCGAAAATCGATTTGCTGCAGGTTCTTGAAACAAGAGACATTCAACCATGTCCTTTATAACTGATCCAATGTGTTCACAGACGTTCAGGTCAGGAGAATTTCCTGGCCATTCTTCATTTCCAAAGAAATCGATCTCATGGTTCCGCAACAACTGTTGAGTGGCTAATGCCTTATAGCAGGGGCCTTATCGTGCAGAAGTGTGACCTGATCGACATCCATAACATTGTTCGGGTTTCTTAGAAAAGGAATGACATGCTGGGATAGAATAATATCACGAAAATACTGCCCATCCCAACTCTGACCATTTGGCTTCAGCACCCACATGAGCTTCTTTGCAGTGAACAAAACAAACACACCAACACAGTCTGGACTTTTTAATAATTCGCGATAATGTTCATTATCATCGATTTCATCTGGTGTTGTGGCCCACACTCGATCATTTTGGTAGTTAGGCCGACGTGTTACGTAAACAAAAAATTCATCGGAGACAGCTAAATGCATGAAATCATCCACATCCCAATCTTCAAGATAATGGGCAAACCACATTCTGTCATCAATGTTAAGTTGAGTTTTTCTTGGCTTTGGAAGTTCATTCCAAGGCTTTAAACCTTGCCTATGACGGTACAGTCGAATGATCTCACCACTAACGATCTTTCCTCTCAACACTTCGATCTCTCTAGAAAGTTTAGCACAGCTGTTTTTCCGCTTACGCGTACTGCTTTCAATGATGTCCTTTGTTTCCTGAGAGAGTGGCAAATTTGGGCGCCCAGATTTGGTTGTATCCATTTCACATTCATCCAAAGTTTTATTCCAATTTCTTTTGACGAAGTCCTCACTTCTTCGCAACTTTTTGGCAACCCATGAACGTGTTATAAAGGTGGCTCCAGCATCACGAGCTTCCCGAAATGTTATTGCTCGTATGCGATCTATCACACGTTGCCTCTCCGAATCACCAATTAATTGAGAAGCCATTATATTATCATTTTATCAGCTAGAGTAATTTTAATACCTGCAATAAATGAAGAATTTTATATATTTTTATAATCACTAAAAACTATTTCTATATAAGTAAACATGTAAGCTGCAAATGGGAGGGCCAAGGTTTTTTGGAACCCCTTACTAACCTAAGAGAGAGAGAAGAGGAGAGAGAGGAAGAGACCATCCAGCGTCTGCAGAAGCAGAAGCTTAATGAGAGCTCAGGTAGCATCACTTGGATAGAACTCGAAATCCGCCAGTTGGCTTAAGCTGCCAGTGCATCCAGGCATTATCAGCCAGTTGGCACAGTGTATATATCGTTTGAACAGCCAAAAAGCGCACGCAAACTTCCCGACTATACGCTCATAGAATACCTATTATCACACACACACACACACACACACACACACACACACACACACACACACACAACGTATGTAAACAGATGCCTGTAAAGCCCTAATAGCAAAATATATACGAACATAAACACCACACAAAAAAAAACACCACAGCACCACAACCACCAATCGTCTAAGTACAGCTTACCATCACCTAACCAAACTCACCTTACCCACGGCTTTTACTAGCTCCTGATAGACCGACAAGGTCTCTAAATACGAAAATACGACCTAATTAATAGACAAAGCTATTAAGCATAAACAAATACGTTTACTGGACCAGGGGGTAGACCGACAAGGTCTCTAAATACGACCCAATAGAGAGAGCTATTAAGCATAAACAAATACGTTTATGGGGCCAAGGGGTAGACCGACAAGTTCTCAAAAAAAGGGCGACGCAAAAAGTTTATCTATTAAGCTTCTCATGGTGGAACACCATGAGGCCAATTTGACGTTTGATAAGCGATCTTTTATACAAAAAATCGAAGATAAACTAAGTTTAATGCCAAAATAAATTTCCACCATAATATACAATTTTGTCCTTAAACTATAAAATAAAAAGCATTAATATGATTTTTAAAACAAAATAGAAATTAAATTAGGGGTAACTTATTAATTTTTCCTCTATCCAATTATTTTGTTTCAATATAAATTTGTCTTTAAGAGACTGCCCAGGGGTTCGAGACCTGCGACGGGGCTTAGTTGCCCCGCTAATCTTCCTTCCTGAGAATGTCATTTAGACAGTGAAATTTATTATGCGATGAAGGCGTCCTTTGAAAGTGAAATTTTATTACGCGCTTGTTTCCCTGTACGTGTTAACTTAAAATTTTATAGTAAGTTCTACAGGTTGGTTTTTAGAATTACTAAAACTTTAAAGGTAGGGAATTGTTGCGGTCCCAGGTTTGTGACCCGGTGCTGGCAGATGATGCGTAGCACATCCAGCTAATTTTCCTTTTGAACCCAGTTACGCTAGTTGCTTTGTTTATTATCTGATCCGGTATCCTATTAAGTATTTAGAAAGTAAATTTTGTTTATCAAATAATCACGTGTTAACATTTATTTAAAATTAATTTGTGAAATGTTTCATTAAAATAGCATGTACCCTCAATTATTTATATATATATATATAGATATACACACACACACACATATAAATATATATAATATATATTATATATATATATATATATATATATATATATATACACACAAACTCAGAATGGTCTCCTGAGAAACTTATATGTTAAACACAGACCGTGCATGAAACAAGAAACTCTTCTGGGACATTACATCCACTATGGTACGAATAAGTAATGATAAATGACAAATATTATAGTTTTTTCTTTTCCATGATGGAAAGCCCAACGTGTGCACCGGGTTACTCGCAAAGAGGCCCAAAATATAGCTTCCCTCTCCAGCTATCTGCAAAGCAGATAGGATCCAGCTTTGGGACAGGATCTAGGGTTTACAGCTTATACCTAGCCTTCTACATTCAGAACCTCAATATACGCACGAAACTCGGTGCATTCACGTCGGATTGAATACATCAAAGAAAAAGGCGTAACTATTGTATTTTTAGCCAAAAAACAAAACTTAAACCTCAACCGGGACATTGAGCGTCCACTTTTCAAGGCACATAACACGTCCGTTTAATATACACAAACTCAGAATGGTCCCCTGAGAAACTTATATGTTAAACACAGACCGTGCGTGGAACAAGGAACTCTTCTGGGAAATTACATCCACTATAGTTCGAATAAGTAATCATAAATGACAAATACTATAGTTTTTTCTTTTTCATGATGGAAAGCCCAACGTGGGCACCGGGTTACTCGCAAAGAGGCCCAAAATATAGCTTCCCTCACCAGCTATCTGCAAAGCAGATAGGATCCAGCTTTGGGACAGGATCTAGGGTTTACAGCTTATGCCTAGCCTACTACATTCAGAACCTGAATATACGCAAGAAACTCTTTGCATTCACGTCGGATTGAATACATCAAAGAAAAAGGGGTAACTATTGTATTTTTTAGCCAAAAAACAAAACTTAAACCTCAACCGGGACATTGAGCGTCCACTTTACAAGGCACATAACACGTCCGTTTGCAGATAGCTGGTGAGGGAAGCTATATTTTGGGCCTCTTTGCAAGTAACCCGGTGCCCACGTTGGGCTTTCCATCATGAAAAAGAAAAAACTATAGTATTTGTTATTTATCATTACTTATTCGAACTATAGTGGATGTAATTTCCCAGAAGAGTTCCTTGTTCCATGCACGGTCTGTTTAGCCTATTTGTCATTCTGGAATATACACCGTTTCAGGCTCGTTTGGGGCTATATTCGTTCTTAGAAGTACCCTAAACGTGTTTTGCGAGTGAAGGTCACAAAGCAAATATCCGTAACGTTGACTTGTAGCTTCTTTATAAACTTCCAAACGCTCCTTACGCTGATTCGGGAACATTTGATTGTCTAATACCTCAATTTGTGACACATCTCTATGTTGTACGAATTAGACTAGATATTGTGTATGTAACGACACCACGCATGTATCTATTTTTGAAAAGTAGATTCTGATTGATAAAGAATACGATTATGTTAAGATGGTGGGGGAACACACGTTTTATCCATTTCTAACATGAGATCGTCAATTACAATGACTGTATGCTCATTTCCTTTTAACGAATTAACGTCACGTACGCCTTTGTGGAACAAAATATCATCTTGGTACTCGTTGAACACTAACTGGTACGTCGAACAGCACTATATTACTTTATGCACAAATTTTGAGAACATCTCCCCCTTATCTTTAATGATTTTAATCATAAACACAGTTTTATCACATCCTGTAGGGCCAGATATAATACATGTGGATGGGCTTGTGAACCCGAATTTTTCTACAGATTCCATCTCTAACACGTCACACCCCTAAGTGGAGCATTTGCAAAATATAACAAAATTTAGGTGCTGCTCCTTATATTTTTTTTTTTCTTCTTCCAGAGAACCGTGAATGACGACGATGTACAGCACTCCATCCTTGATATTACACAAGACCCCGATGACCGTGTAGGTATAGACTCCAGCCCGGCTGACGAACCCTCCACAGCGACACCTCCACCACGTGGCAGTTCAAAGCGGAGGCACGATGAAAGAACCTTCCACGTCAGGTATAAAACGTGCCAGGATTGCACCGTTTGCTAGACCCCCAGTAATAGAGCCCCAGCCCTCTACGTCTTACGACACAACCTCTACACTAGCTCCCTCCTCAATTAAATTTGTACCCCTTATTCCTGTTCAATTCCGGGTACATCCTCCACACCAGCAGCTTCTCGTGCTGTAGAGGAAGGTATAACATTCGAACTGTTGCGCACCGCTAACCCCATCCCGGCCCTGACTAAAAATCGGTACGTAGTCAGGGGTGACCCTGGAACCCTGTATAGCAACGGTGTTGAACACGGACTGCGGCGCGTAGTTGAGCGTATTGTGGAGTTTGCCCTTCAGAACAGCGAAGAACGTGAAGTCCGGACGAGGTTGTCCTTCAGGTTCGGGTCAGATGTGATTTTTGGGTAGTAATACCATTCAGACGCTTGGCCGATGTAGATATAGAATATATCTTGGGGCGTATAATGCAGGCCTCTCAAAGTAGTACAGCTTTCAATATGGACACCTTCACGGTAGATATTGACAGAGTATTCCGTGTTGGGTCAGAGTACCACACCTTATACTCTAAATTTCAATTCTCCGGTTATTTACCGAAAGCATATAAACGTCGATCGTGGTTGCGGCTTCATAACAAGTCTTAGCTCATATGTTCACTTTACTAAATACATGGACGCAAAAAATTTGGTTGCCTACGGTGTGCAGCGGGCTCGTAAACTGGCTGCAGATTGCAAGCTTGAGTTTGAGTGTAATATGGGCCCTGAAGAGCTGAGAAGGGTAGAGCAGGAAATGAATGTTCGTATAGTTGTATTTGGAATGGATGATCGTCGTAGGACTGTGTATATTTCTAAAAGCTGTGTGAGAGATCGGACAAGACCTCTACTTATTTTAGGATTGTCAGGGTCAACGTATCTCCCTATCCGTAATATTACGGCTCTTTACGCGAGTTATGATAAAAGTCGAAAATATGGACGGCATCATGATTTGTGTAAGAGATGTCTCGAGTTTGCGGATGATGAAGTGAAGCACTGTAAGGAATGTCACATGTTTTGTGAGCAGTGTAAAAGCCCCAAATGTGAAGGTCGTGTAGTTGATGCCATCATTCACAGAAAGAACCCTCGCAGTTATGGGCACAAGGGTAATTACTGGCTCATACACATACAGCAGCAGACCGGAGTATACATAAAACACGCCCGCAATACGGGAGAAGTACCCATTAAGGTCAATGGTCGTGTTTTTTGGGTTGATGGTTTAGGCGAAGACCGTGAAACTGGTGAGAAGACTGTGTACTCCTTTAAGGTTGCTGGTGGCATGGATGGAGATATCCACGGTAGATCTCCAGCCGATAGTCTTGTATGGACCCGCACCCGCGATCAGCTTTTGGCTCCTAGTTCACTCACGAGGTCTTGTTGGAGCATGAGTATGATGCACGGATGGAAACAGATGGACAGTACCTCGAAGAAATAAACACCATCAAGCGTTCAATCAGTGTTGGATCCTCCCAAATGTGGTGATAGGTTGTTCGGAGGGTGTACAAACCCATTCAAGCTATGATTTTCGCCTACGGAGGGCGTGAAACTCCATTACTACGACTTCTGTTCTTTATATCCCTACGTGATGAAGAACAATCCGTACCCCGTAGGTGCACCTGAAAAACTGGTGGGACCTGACCTGCCCACCATCGATGTGTTCTCAACAAATTTGAACGGGTACTATTTCAGCCTTTCCTTCGTAGACGTGCTCTCACTTCTCGATTTATGGATGCCGATCTTACCCGTCGTCATAGATCACAAGCTCATGTTTCCCCTGTGCCTGAAGTGCGCAGAGGAGAATAATGGGACCTGTAATCACAGCCAACCAGCCGAAGATCAGAGGTGTATATACAAGTCCTGAGCTGTTCCTAGCCGTCCGTCTTGGTTACAGAATATTGAAGATATGAGGTGTGGAGGTTTCAGAAGCTACCCAACCTTTTCACGCCGTATATAAATACTTTTTTGAAGGATAAGGTGGAAGGATCAGGCTACCCGCGAGGGGTTGAGAGCGAGGGTGAAAAATCGGCATAAATTCAGCGCTACTGTGACCGTGAAGGGATACAACTTGACCGGGCCCAAATTGTTAAGAGCCCTGGCAAGTGCTTTACTGCAAAGTTATGCCTAAATAGTCTTTGGGGCAAGTTTGCACATAGAATACAGGTAAGGTGAACGTTCATTTGGCCCAAAGTTATAACGAGGTGTGAGATTATGCCATTGCCCCCCGATAAAGAGGTTATGGAGATTGTGAATGTTGGTAACACGTACATAATAAAGTACATCACCGAACTGGCCACAAATACCTCGTGTTACAAACATACCTGTAGCCAGCTTCACAACCGCATACGCACGCATCATGCTTTGGGGACTACTGCACTCTCTTGGGTGGAGGGTGCTGTACGCTGACACAGATAGCGTAATATTCACAGAGAGGGAGGGTGGATACATAACGCCTATTGGGGAATTCCTCGGAGAGTTGACTGACGAGATCAAGAATGAGTATGTTGATGGTGCATACGCTGACTCCTTTGTATCAACAGGGCCAAAAACTTATGGGGTGCAGGTGAGGGTGGGGAAAGAGCTGAAATATATCGTGAAGGTGAAGGGCATCACGCTTAACCTGGCGAACCGACGGGTCGTTAACTTTGACTCGTTGAACTCACAATTTTTAGGCAGAGAAACTGGGGTGTATGAAGGAACTTAGGGGCACAAAGGTGTGTCGTAACACCTATAGGAAACGTTACCAGGTGCCTGGCACCTATGATACCGTCCCCTTTGGGTACCATAGTAACTGATTGTCATATATATATATATCTATTGTTAACGATATGTTTATTTATTACGTATATTTGAATATGTAAATGTTTCAATTCGGGTTTCATTTTCTCCTTTGTGTGTGCGTGCGTATGTCTAGGAAAAAGTCCTAAGCTCCGCTCACTGTAAGATCAATCAAATGGCCACGTGACTCCTGCTACTACCTGGGCATATCTCTACCCATGCGTGCTTAGTTGGCAGCTGCAAGCCCTGGATCTCAGACTATATTTGAAGAATTCTCACGTAAACGAAAAATAGTGATGGCTACTTTTGATATTGTGTGTTCGACATTTATGAAGTGGTATTCGGTAAAGTCGGAAGATTTGGTGAATACTGAAAGACGGCCGAGCCCCCTTCCTTTGAGACTTTTAAGGCTACATTGAAATGCGCGAAGCTTGAGGAACAAGATGTTCAAATACTCTATGGATATTCTGGCGAGAGCATTGCCCGGTTTCGCGGCACAAACGATGTAATGGACTACGTTGTAGGGCTAAACTATATAAAAGCGTACATATACCGTGAGGTGAAGGAAACAACGCGTGCAGAAGAGAAGCAACGGGTATGGGTAGTGAGTCTTGTTGATGAGTGGTGTGAAAGGCGGTATTATGTCATGCTGCATCATACCGAGTACGCGTACCCTGCGGCTGAGAATGTAAACCTTGTCGTCATGGACAAGCTAAAGTACTTTTACCACTACATTCATATATATCATGAGGTTCGCAGTGAGGTTATGGCTAAAGGCCTGTGTGAGTTTTTAATAGAATTTAGAGACGAGTATCGAATATTAAACAAAAAGGATAAATACGGGCACATGTTTCTCTCAAATAGTGCGCCGGATTGTTAATGTATTTAGTTTGTGGAAATGAATGTCTAGTGTGCATTCCGATAAAACATTTAAACCGATATTGTCCCATGTATCGGAAATTGCCCGGTATAATGGGTACAAGTACTCGCATGATTCTTTCATGCTGGAACAAACCCGTACACGAAACATTAAAGCTTGGTATGACTCGCTCCTCCACACCTGTCCCAGAGCCAAACAGCGCACCGTCTGGTCATAGTCATCTCAGAGCTTGACCCGACTGGTTGTGCACTCTCACAATAGAAAACGATGGAGTTTCCTTTGAGCAGCATTCTCAATGCCGTATACGACGTGTCCGTGACGAAGTCATTGCGTGTGTTCAGACGTAAAACCGTTGCCATTAACTATGTACTTGAAACGATTTGTAGACAAGCAAACTCTGGTAAACGTAATGTTGTTTATTTAAGTGTTGAGGAGATGAATAGAGTCTTCGTGATAGTTGAGAAATGGGTTGAGGATCGTTATAAAATACTTGCAGGTGTAGGTACAAGAAGAGAACAGATTAGTGATACCCCCTCATATCCCATTGTTTGTACGTTGTGTATAAATAACGATCAACTATGCATTGATATACAACTGATGTGGAAGAATGTATCTGATAATAACGTTCTTGTCTCCACCCGAAACCGCTTCATCCTCGACAGAATTTTTGAAATCATTGGTTTCCTCAAACTAAAACCTATATTAGACTTACGTGTTACGGATATGCTTTATTTTGATACGGTCCTTCAATACGCATACACCGCTCTGCTCGACGGGTTTATCGATTGTAGGAATGAACATGGCGAGAATGGTCTAGAGCTGGATGCTTATTTAAAAGGTTTAGACTCTTCGAAATATCATGAACTTTGGTACAAAGGACTTGAGCGGTACAGGGCAGAGCTCGCCTACACTGTTCACTCTGAAGAATTGTATCTTTATATAATGAGGTGCTGTCGTTACGATTTAGAAGATTATTTCAACTGCCGTTATGCGTTGTGAAGAAGAATTCACGATTGAAAAGCTCGGATCGGTGAGAAAAAACCCTCGATTGGAAAGGAGTGTTTATAAACTTGAATTTAATAATGATGTTGTGGCTAACGACGCCCTCTTTGTGCGTGCTTTTGATTGTATTCTGTCCGTGTTTAAAGATAACTTGCCAACCAATTGTAAGGTGGGCACAAAAATAGTACTGAACGATATGAAGGCCATTTACATTGAGTATAGGCACCCCACACCTTGAGTGGTGAAATAATGCTAAATCGTATTTATTGTACAGTACAAAGCAACAATGATGTAACTGTAGACTCGATCACGTGCGAGTTTAGTATTTTAGTTAAGCGCGGTAGAACATAAAGTGTATGTATTTTGATTTTATATAAGTTTTGCTGTTTATATATATATAAATTTTAACTGTAAGCAACACATAGTATAATTAATGTAAAGAATGACGCTTGTGTAGAAGAGCGTTCCGCACAAGATGAGGAGGGAGAACGAACAAATGGAAAATGAGGTAACACCCTGGAATCGAACCCGGGATCATCCGATTTCCTGTCAGATATGCTATCCACTACACCATGGACCTCGGTCAATCAGAAGTCGTAATTCTCCTACATACGAGCAGAAACCAATGCCCTGAGGGGGCACCTTCGCATGCCGTACATATATACATTTTAACTGCAAACAACACATAGTATAATTAATGTAAAGAACGACGCTTGTGTAGAAGAGCGTTCCGCACAAGATGAGGAAAGAGAACGAACAAATGAAAAATGAGGTACCACCCGGGAATCGAATCCGGGATCATCCGATTGCCGGTCAGATATGCTATCCACTACACCATGGACCTCGATCAATCAGAAGTCGTAATTCTGCCTCGCATGCCGTACATATATACATTTAAACTGCAAACAACACACAGTATAATTAATGTAAAGAACGACGTTTGTGTAGAAGAGCGTTCCGCACAAGATGAGGAACGCTCTTCTACACAAGCGTCGTTCTTTACATTAATTATACTGTGTTGTTTGCAGTTAAAATGTATATATGTACGGCATGCGAAGGTGCCCCCTCAGGGCATTGGTTTCTGCTAGTACGTAGGAGAATTACGACTTCTGATTGATCGAGGTCCATGGTGTAGAGGATAGCATATCTGACCGGCAATCGGATGATCCCGGGTTCGATTAAGGAATAACTGGGGAGATGGGAATATATATACCAAATCTGGTTACGCCTTCTAAGCCGACTGACGGGTTTCTAAGCCAACTCTCAAGAATATCTCTATAGCGCAATCTGGCAGCTGAAAAGTTATATATATACACACATACGCCCTGCAGTCTAAGTCTTCTAAGCCAACTGGCTGAAAGATACTTCTAAACCCGGTGAAGCTGTGAAGATTTCGTATTATGCGCCTGCATCTCGCAGGCGATGGATGGTCTCCTCCTCTCTCTCTCCTCTTCTCTCTCTCTTAGGTTAGGTATACCCCTTTGGGAGGTGAGGCCGTCCCAACTTCTCCCCCAAAGAGTTAGGTGGACTCCTCCAGCTTGCTGGGGGGAGTTCTCCCTCCCCCCTTTTTTAGCACACTGGAGGTTGGCACTCTCCTTTTGTGGTCATACTACTCAGCTCCTCCAAAGAAAATCCTTCGCTGTTGATTTATGATAATCACGAATCTCATTTGTCTCTTAAAGTTTTAGATTTGGCAAAGGCGCACGGGGTTACAATACTTACAATTCATCCTCACTGCAGCCATAAATTGCAGCCACTGGATGTATCGGTTTTTGCCTCCTTCAAATCGCATTACTTCTCTGTAATAGAGTCGCGTCTTCTGCTAAAACCTGGAGTTCCATTGACAATTTATGACAGTGCAAGCCTCTTAAATATTGCTTACCAAAGATCAATGACACCGTCCAATATCATTTCCCGATTAAAAAATTTGGGAATCTTTCCTTTAGATTCTAATATATTTAATGATGATGACTTTGCATCAAGTGTTGTCACAGACCGACCGTGTTCACAACCAAGGAAGCTTCTAGATTCATCTCATGCAAGTGCTTTATCGACTGTGGATAAGTCTAAAACATTTCAATCAAATTTGACAGACGCAAGTGAAACTATGACTGCTACAGCAACCACATTAGTGACAGCATCAACATCCGGATTATCAACGACGAAAGATAAATACACGGCTAGGACATCATTTGTAAGTCCACAAATGTTCAAAGGGTATCCGAAAGCGAACACGAGGAAAACCAGAGGTGGAAAAAGGGGTAGAAGCATGACTGCCACTGACACGCCTGAAAAAAGTTATTAGAGGCTACTAAAAGGAGCAAGAAATATTTACACCTTAATTCTAAACCTCGATAGCTATTTAATGAAAATAGGTCATCAGCAGCTAGTGAGGAAGAATTGAGCCTCTCAGATCATTCAACGGATGAATTATTGGAAGATGACCTTTTTTTCTATTGATCCTTCTCAATTTCATGCTCTGAATGAGGAACCAAAGAAGAACGATTTTCTTATTGTTGAATTTAACACAAAGCAAAGAAAAATGCAAAAAAAAAACCGGTTCATCTTCTCACAAGCTGCTGACATAGTTTCTGTGAAGCTAGAAGATATAAAAATGATATTGCCAACTCCAACATTCTATGGAAAGACAAAACGACAAAACTTTTACATGCAATTTGATATCAATTTCGACCTAATTAATATATGTTAATTATGTCCAACAGTGTCCCAGTTGCTGTTCCACTGTGTCCAGATATGGGGCACAGTGGGACAGATTTCATTCATAACTCAGAACCTAATTTTTAGGTTAGCGGAAAGAAGCAGTTAGCCACCAGTTGGATACAAGATGTCCCATTTCATTGTTTATGAAATTGAGTTATAGCTAAATTTTGCAATAAATGGAATTTTGGTTAATATAAGTCATTTTTTTGTCCAACTGTACCCCACTTTTCCCTACTCTGGGGGGTACGTTAGGCAGAAAACAGGGAGTGCTAGAACTCCCGTTTCTCCTGTCACTATACTTCTTAGCTGATCTTTTTCGGTGTATCATCTACCCTGTGAGCAGTTCAGCATGCTCTCAAACACACGCTTCTCTCACTATTCCTCACTGCACATACATGCATCCTACATACTACACAATATTTTCAAAATTAGAAAAAAAAATGGCATCGACCTCAAGAGCCTCGGAATCCGCTGGGGAGGGAACCATAAATGTCCCCACTTCTGGGGATACCGGAAACGCACACCCGGGCAGCGGGGCTCGTTATGATACTGTTTATTCGAGATGTTCTGGGCCTCTGCCTGATTAATTTTTCATAAATTTCTGCAACATTCGTGGCATTTCCTCAAATTTTCAATCTGTTGAACACCACCTCTCCTTTTTTAAACCTCACCTCACCTATTCCTCACTGAAACTCAGGTGTCTGGGACGATTGACAGCAACCCCCTTTCTGTACCCTCCTACTTTCTCTATACATAATTTCATTCCAAAGGTGGATGTTGCATATACTGTACAGTATGAACGCAATAACCTTGCTTGCTCTCGTATTCTCAAACTTGAATCCTCCGAATTCTACATCTTTCGCTACGGTTTACATGCCACTCTCAAATAAATACATCTGCTGTGTCTACCTTTCTCTTAATTCTACTCACTATCCAAAATTCTTTGACTACCTCGCTTCCAAAGGAGAACGCATTCTATCTCACTCTCCTTTAGCTGAAATCTCCATTTTAGGTGATTTCACTGTTCACCGCCACCTTTGGCTTTCCTCCCATTTCACTAACATCCCCTGGTGAACTAGTTTATAACTTTTCTATCCTGAATGACCTAAAGCAGATTGTACAGCACTCTACACGTATCCCCGATCACCTTGGAGAGAGGCTCCAACATTCTTGATTTATTTCTCACGACTCACCCTTCTTATTCTTTCAAACTTTTTTCTCCGGTGGGCTGCTCCGACCACAATCTTATATCTGTTTTCAGTCCTATCGCTCCAATTCGGTCTTTGGATCCTCCCAAGAGAAGGCGCCTTTGCACTTTGGCACCGCTGATTGGGAAGTCCTTTGGAAGTACTTCTCTCATTTCCCACTGAATGATTACTGCTTCCGTGTCCGGGGCCCCTTCGGGTGCGCTGAGCGTATCACGGAAGTAATTCTTTCGGGCATGGAGGCGTACATTCCATATTCTATTCCTATTACTGATGCAACAAAACCTTGGTTTAACTTTACTTGTTCTAATGCTATCCGCAACAGAGAGGAGGCTTTGAGAAGGTACTGTCGCCATCCAACTCCTGGCTCTCACTTAGCTTATTTTACCTTATATATACACAATCTTTTAACAAAAAATTCATTTTTATAAAAAACTTGGGGGCATGTGTGCATGATGAGCCCGATGATCTTTAAACCTTCTCCTATCTTCCTTTATTTCATCTTTTCCACCCATTTCCAAATTATTCACCTCCTTACAAAGTGTTTCTCCTCCACTGAGTCAAGGATTCGCAAACTCGACTCTTCCGTTGGGATTCGAAATATGAGTAATTCGTTTTTATTTTTTTAAGCTTTTTGATGATATTAAAAAAGTTAATAAAAGATTTTTATAAAGCCTCACATCACCATAATCAAATGCGAAGTCAAATCTCGAGCTATTATAATCGAGTCGCAAGTCAAGTTACAAATAAAAATTTCGCCCACCCGAGTCTGACTCAATTCCGAGTCACTGACTCGAGCCAATAACTGTTAAAATTTAATGGGAGGGAAATTTTAAGAAATAAGCCATACTATGCAGTGTATTGTATCAGCAGAAACAAGTAAAATGAAACCGGCCAAAAATTGAGAGAGAGAGAGAGAGAGAGAGAGAGAGAGAGAGAGAGAGAGAGAGAGAGTTACAAGGACAAGAAGTACCTCAAAAGGCATTGCGGCCCATACCGAAAAGGTACCAATGGCAAAGGATGCCAGGAAAAATCCCTACACATTGTCACAGCTAGCTTCTCGAACAGCCACCCCAGAAGACAGTAACACATATCCTCAAATAGTGTGCAAGATTCGGTCTAACCTTTTCTTGAACTGATCCAGAGAGGAACTGTTGACAACTTCTGAAGGTAGCCTGTTCCACGTGTCACAAATCTTACAGGTAAAGAAATTCCCACACACACCAGTGCTAAACCGTTTCAAATCCAACTTCCAACCATTGTTGCGAGTCGAGTTAACGTTTAAACTAAACATGCCCCTAAAATCGACATCGTCGAACCCGAGTAAGAGCTTGAAAACCTCGATGAGTTGACCGTGCAGCCTCTGAGCTTCCAGCGAAAGCAAATTCAGGGCGTGTAAGCGTCGATTGTAGCCCATATGCCTAACAGAAGGGATTAACTTTGTGGCCCTCGCCTGGACTCGCTCCAGCCTGTCAAGATCTTTTCTGAGGGTGGGCGACCAGAACTGCACAGCGTACTCCAGGTGCGGCCGAACCAGGGAATTGTACAGAGAGAGCAAATGGCCTTGTCCCGAAATCGAAATTGTCTCCAAATATAACCCAACAGCTTCTGGGATTTCTTCTCCACCTCTACGCACTGTTTGGTAAACTTAAGGTCGATCCTAATTAGCACATCCAAGTCGTTTTCCGAATCAGTGACCTCGGTATTACTCCCCACCATAGAGTAGTCCGACTTGGGATTGGCGTAGCCAATGTGCATGACCTTGCATTTACCGAAGTTGAACGGTATTTACCATTTTCCGGACCACCCTCCTATCCTACGTAGGTCCGCACGCAGTTGCTTGATCGTTTCGGGCGTCCCAACATTGGCTCCAAGCTTGGTGTTATCAGCGAATTTGGCGATCCTACTGACGATGACAGGATCGATATCACTTATGTAAATGATAAAGAACAGTGGCCCCAAAACGGAACCCTGAGGAACCCCGCTAGTAACCGAGGCCCAACCAGAGTTAGGCCCTTTAATTACAACCCTCTGCCGCCTATTCTTCAGCCAGTTTCCAATCCAGGTACCTACTTCCCCATCGATACCAAGCGCGCGGACATTGGCCATTAGCCGGCGGTGAGGTACCCTATCAAAGGCTTTCTGAAAGTCGAGATAAAGTATATCACTCGTCCTACTCTTATCGTACTCACTCCATATGACGTGGAAAAACTCGAGCAGGTTGGTGAGACACGACCTATGCCGCCTAAACCCATGTTGGGAGTCCCCAAGCAGCTGGTAGGAATCCAAATGGTCAACGATCCTATCCGCTATTATCCCGTCTAATAATTTACCTACGACCGAAGTGAGACTAATGGGACGATAGTTCTCTGGACTTTCGTGATCCCCTTTCTTAAAGATAGGGGTCACGTTGGCTTCCCTCCAGTCACCAGGTACCTGGCCCGTCTCAAACGATTTGTTGAAGACTGTAGCCAGGTGGGGAGCCACCTGGTCGCGCACTTCCCGCAAGACTCTGTGGAGGAACTGGTCCGGTCCAGGAGCCTTAAACACGTTTAGGTTGTCTATTCTATCGGTAACGTCCGTCGCGGTACACTGAACACTATCCAGGCGAGCACCGTCGTGCCTGACGCCTGGCTCGGGGATGAAGTGGGTGTCCTCCCTGGTGAACACTCCCGCAAAGTACTCATTTAGCACATTAGCGATATCCGCATCGGAGATCCGCAGCGCGCCGCTGGGGTCCTTTAACGGGCCTATAATGCTTCTGATGGGCTTTCTACTATTAACATAACTGAAAAATTCCTTACGATTCGCCTTACAGAGGTTTTCCACCCGGAGTTCTTTGTTACGTTTGGCTAGCCTAACCTTCGCCTTCACTTTCCTGCATAAACGGACATACGTCTCAGTGTTCTCATGGGAACGATTGGCCTTCGCCCTCCTATACGCAGCTTTCCAATTTCGGATAGCCGAGGCGATGTCCCGACTGGACCACTTAGACTGCGTGGAAGCAGGGATCACCAGTTTTGAGGGTATGGCAGCAGACTGCAGCACCATAAACTGGTCCCGGAATGCACGCCACACTCCCTTAACATCGCCGCCGACCTCTACCCCCATCCTACCTACGCTATCCCGGAGGCCAATAAAATTCGCCCGCCGTAGATCTAGCTTACTGCCTCGCGAGTTACTACACTTCGCCCAAGAGACTCAGACACAGAACCTAATCAGACCGTGATTACTCCCGCCCAACGATTCGTCAACGTTGAGGCCAGTGACGAGGTTGTCTTCGGTCGTGAATACTAAATCTAGAACGCTTTCGCCTCGTGTAGGCCGATTAACCCACTGAGTCAGGAAGTTCTCATCAGCAAAGTCAACTAGCCTCCTCCCCTCGGCATCAGCAGTCCTGTCTTCCCAGTTTATGCCGCGACAGTTGAAATCTCTTAAAACTACACACACCCTGTCCCATAGCAAGCTACGAATTTCGGTGTACAGGGCTGTATCCCCCTCGAGGGGGCGATGCGGAGGTCTGTACACCAAGATTAACCTATAGTTCGTCCCTCCCAGGTTCAGATCGACGCCAAGCAGCTCCCGTTCCGATCGGAACTGGCAGTCAACCGGACTCAACGTGTCCCTGACATATATTAGTACCCCTTCCCCCTCCCCACGGGTGCGGTCCTTGTGGAACATTCTATACCTGGGAATCTCGAACTCCCCAATGCAGTCCCTACGATCAGTATGAATCCAGGACTCGGTGATAGCAAAGATATCATGGTATTCTGATGCTAAGAGCGCCCTTAGTTCGCAAAACTTATTCCTAATCGATCTCGCATTAAAAAGCACTGCACGGAGGGAGCCTTCCATATTCTGATCGCCCCCTAACACGATCCGTTTCTCGAACAGCCACGGTTGTCTGTAGTTGAAGAGCCCCTCACCAATGAGGGGGCAACTTCCGTAGGAGCCCGAGCCCCTTCCAACGAGGAAAGAGGGTCACCCACCTGTACCCACGTACCCTTCAGTTGAAGGTACGTCCGCCAGCGGCTCCAGATTATTCCCCCCGGGTGGGGTCCCGTCATCAATCTCCGGGCTTGACCTCACCGTACGGTATAGGTGCTGCTGCCGGTCGCGAGAGAGAGAGAGAAGAGTATACAGTGGTGGACATCTGTTCACCTTTCTGATTTTCTGCTACGTCTCTATAGGACTATAGGTTCCTTTTCCATTACTGCCTAATCATACACATACACACGTACAGACACACGCTTTAACAGCTCTAGCATGAAATGAACAAACAACATTCGGAATTACATTTATTTTTATGAAGGCATTTTAAGTGCAATAATGGCACTTAAATAAGATGGAAAGGAAAAAAGCGATGAAGTGGGGAAACTGAAAGCTAGTGAGACGCAAAGCGGGTTCGAGTCCCACCATCTATTAGTTCCCACTTCATTAGCTTTCATTTTTTGCAAACACTTATTTTTATCATTCCTTTCAAATACATTTCAACAAATGTGATCTTTAGTTTTATAATTTACTAAAATTAACGTGAATTTTATATATATATATATATATATATATATATATATATTATATATATATATATATATATATATATATATATATATATATTAGACGAAAGGGCTTGAGCACCATTGTTTCCTTTCCTTCGTGGTTTTATTCATCATACATATATATATATATGGGATGAATTTCACAATAAAACACGTGAAATGAATAAATGCTGCAAACCCACAAGGAAAAAGAAAAACGATTCCAAGGCCTTTCGTGTATTCAAAGCTACACCTCGTCAGGGAATGAAGATAAAAGGCGAGAAGCCCATAAATATATACAACGTACAGGAAAACCAAAACAATTAGCACATACTTAACAAGGGTTAATGAGAGGCAAAAGAAATTTTAACATGATGTCCCTAAAAACACTGAAAAATAATGATTCATTACATATTACTAAAGCGGACAAATCCAATTCGATCGTCATCATGGACAAAAACAGTTATGTTGAAAAGATGAATACGTTATTAAGTGATCGTGAAACGTACAAACCTCTAAATAGAGACCCATTGGAGGATGTTAATAAAATGTTTAACAGAAAATTAAGAGAAATATTAAAAAATAACTATAATGGGCTTTCACAGCAGTTTCTTAGTATCAATCCGTCACTACCATA
Organism: Bathynomus jamesi; assembly: GCA_023014485.1. Classification (NCBI taxonomy): domain Eukaryota; kingdom Metazoa; phylum Arthropoda; class Malacostraca; order Isopoda; family Cirolanidae; genus Bathynomus; species Bathynomus jamesi. The sequence continues at coordinate 1,548,151 of JAJOZX010000275.1, read as the reverse complement.
TCTGTACGGCTTAGTAAAAACACACAAAGTTAATAATCCCATGAGGCCTATTGTTAGCTCAGTGGGCTCCGTAACCTATAAGCTATCAAAATGGTTAGTTAGTTTATTAACGCCGTTAGTTGGCTCTATTTCTGAGTCACATATTGTAAATAGCATGGATCTTATTGACAAACTGAAATTCCCTAATGACCCTAATTTGAAATTGGTAAGCTTCGATGTATGCTCGCTATTCACAAAAGTCCCTGTTGATGACCTACTTGATTTTTTAAAAGATAAGATCTCTGAATATTCTTTCCCTGTTCAACACAACACTCTTATTGAGTTAATTAAGCTTTGTGTCAAAGATTGTAAATTTCAGTTTGAAAATAAGTTTTATGCTATGTCGTTTGGATTGGCTATGGGAAATCCCCTTTCACCTGTACTAGCTAATTTATATATGGAATTTTTTGAAAGTAGAATTTTGCCTACGATTGTTAATTTTAACCTGGTTTGGTACAGGTATATAGATGATATTTTATGTCTTTGGCCTAATAATTTGGATGTGGACTTATTTCTTGGTAGGCTCAACAATTTAGTCCCATCTATTAAGTTTACAGTTGAAAAAGAAAATGATGGAAGCCTCTCTTTTCTTGATCTAAAAATTTGGAGATGCTCTAATCAGTTCAAATATGAAGTCTACCGTAAGCCTACTAATAATAACTCTTATGTGCATTTTTATTCTGACCATCATCCTTCGATTAAATCCTCTATTTTCTCTGCTATGTTTCTTCGAGCATTGAGAGTTGTCAGTCCTGAATTTTTAGATTCCGAGTTATGCAATATCATGAATATTGGTACTAAATTATGTTATCCTACTTCATTTTTAGATAACTGTCTTAAGAAAGCCAAGAATAGGTATTATAATAATGTAATTGTAAAGGAATTTCAGCGTAAAAATATCCTTAGCCTACCTTACCATGTTAATTTTCAATACCTTCCAACTGTACTTAAAGCAATTGCCATTAATGTAATCTTTAAGTATAATAATACTGTTAAATCACGCCTAATAAAGAATAGCCCTGATAATGTTGTTGGCTGTGTGTATTCGATTGGATGTACACAATGTAACTCAGTATATATAGGCCAAACCGGTAAAACGTTAGATATTAGGGTAAAAACAGCATAAATATGCGTGTAGAACAGCTAATACTTCCAATGCTTTATTTAACCATATGTATAGATGTAACCATAGCATCAAGTGGGATAGTTCTAAAGCGCTTGTTAAAAACAGAGATATAATAGAAAGAAATATTCTAGAATGTGCATTTATTCATTTTAAAAACACTTTCAATAACAGTGCGGGGACGTATAACATTGACGACATCATGTTAAAATTTCTTTTGCCTCTCATTAACCCTTGTTAAGTATGTGCTAATTGTTTTGGTTTTCCTGTACGTTGTATATATTTATGGGCTTCTCGCCTTTTATCTTCATTCCCTGACGAGGTGTAGCTTTGAATACACGAAAGGCCTTGGAATCGTTTTTCTTTTTCCTTGTGGGTTTCCAGCATATATATATATATATATATATATATAATATATATATATATATATATATATATATATATATATTTTTTTTTTTTTTTAAAGCGAATTAGAATGTGCAGTAATTTATTATTTATTACAAGAGTAAAATCATTTTTGTTCAGCTCACTATTATTTGGCAACGACATTTTGATAATTAATTTCATTAATTGGTTAGCTCTTACTTAATGCTAACTAATTCTCGTTTAAAATGCTTCGCAGTTTTGTATTTACTTCATAAAAGTGCATGTCACTTAATTCATTCTGGTTTACTAAATGAATTTCATGTCACTCACAGATGATTTTAAAACTGTAAATTAAAAACGTGCGTGTCACTGTTACAAGAATTGTCATCAACATTGTAGGGAGAATATACGCTTTATCAGCTACACTGTGCTTTATAACCCAGCCATTTGACTGTCCCAAGTCTGTCTAAGAAATAGTGAAGTGTGTGCAGTGACGAGCCCGCTGCACGTAGTGTGTTTGTCTCGACCCGGTTCACCTTTTAAACGGGCAGAGCATTTTTTAAGCTTTTTCCACTGGGCGACAAAGGCAGATCAAGAAGTAGGGGGGGGGGGTATTAAGGCAGGGATGTGCTGCCAATTTCTTAACAACCGGTTCTGATACAGATAGGGGTGTAAATCGGCGAGCGCAAATGGCGCGAGTCATTAAGCTAGGGGATCTGGGGTGAGCGGTAGCTCCCCCAGCGGGGCCCGGGCCAACGCATTTTAGCTTTTCCAAACAGCATTTTGTAACATTTTGTCAAAAATTATTTAACATATTCTTTATACTCACTAATGACATAATTATTTAAAAACAAACTAATTTTTCATCAAAAAATAAATAAATATTGAAACGACCACTGCTTGTGATACTACCTATATTTTTCCATAAAATCATGATAAAATGGAAAAAAATTTAGATATAAATAAACTTCTACTGACTGTTAAATATTTGTTAAAAACAAACAAACGGTTCGGTGATCCAATCAAAATTTAACAACCGGTTCGGGCGAACCGGACCGAACCGGTCCCAGCACACCCCTGGATTAAGGATACTCTGTATCCGGATGTTCCCTAATCAGGCCACCATCCCCGTGTGGTCTGAAATAACACTAGCATTATCTATATATAAATATTCAATGTAAATTTCATATTTACATTTACGATAAACAGTTCTAATTGTGGCATATGTGCATGTATTATATGTATTTATATGGCTTCCAAGACAATGCTCCCAAGACAACTCCCAAGACAATTCTTTTTACAAATTTTGAAAATTCCTTGTCTCCCAGTACCCTAAAATTTCATTTACTGGGCGACAAATTTTCTTCACTGGGTGACATTCATGTCGCCCACTCACTAGGTTAAAAAATGCTCTGTAAACGGGACTTACTTTTCCCGACTGGTGGCATTACCTCTCGTCTCGATGTCTTCCGTCGGACGAAGGACGTTAAACCGAACAAGTAATCAACCACTGCGCATTATAGTTACCCCCTTCACTCGAGGAGGAAACTTTATTTATTAAATTAGTTTAATATCAACTCTTTTTTTTTTTAATTCAATATTGTGTTGTAATGAGTTGTTGTAAAATTGTAATTAAAAAAAAAATGGCATCGTGAGTCTCTGAGACCTTGATTTCGTCTCTCTTTCTTTCATAGAGGGGGGGGGGGCTTTTATGCGGGCACTCGGCCTTGGCTCCTCCTTCCTACATAAAAAAAATTGAAGTCACCGTCTTTAACCGTGGTCAATTATTGTCTTATAATAACTCGAAGGAAATATTTTGATGACAAATCAAGCGCAAGAAACGATGATAATAACAATAATGTTCGGATGGTACTTTAAAGTCCCACCAGAAATAATAATATAAATTGCACTACAATTCTTTGTTTCTATAAATGTTTCTACGTGTTTATTTACCCGTCATTTAGTTGTTGGGAAAGGAACCCAAAATGTGTATAATTTCAGTGACTTGTTACTAAAATATTTAGTTTTGAATAACAATAAAACCTATACTTTTTGGTGACAAAGTGACCGCATATAATACTGCGGGAATCGTCCATAAAGCTTTAAGGTCATTTGACGGACGGGACCTACAGCTTTTCGTGGAATCCGAACCACTACCTCACCGAGGAAGGCCGAAAGAGGCCCCTTAATCGCTGAAATCTGAAGTCTTAGTCGAGACTCGAACGCAGGATCTTCAGATTAACAGTCCGCTAATCTGACACTTGGGTACCCTGGGGGGTTGGAAAATAAACAATCTTTGAAATGGTATCGGTAATAATATAATTATAAGCGAAGAGGGCCAGAAATTGGCACAGCGTCGGACTAACTAACGCGGCCCAATGCTCTATTTTCTGTATTATTATTATTATTATTATTATTACAAGCATTATTGGGAGCCGAAACCTCTACTCAGTGTCTTCATTCGCTTAGAGGAGAAACGGTGTGATCCACTCAGCTACGGAAGCTGGTAATAGTATTGATAAAAATTTTATTCTGTTTATATTCTGAATGAAATTAGAACTGCCTTTGAAATAAAACCTACATATATTACCTTAAAGTTACTTTAGGTTAGGTACAATATGGTTGAGTTAGGTTAAATCGTTTTATTTTCATTTTGGCGAAAAAAATTTCTGGATGTCTCAATGATTTGGTCTGTTGGTTAAAATGTTTCTCCTACGAAACAACAAGAAGAAGAACAACAATAATTGTTTATTTTTCTATAATAAGGCATTACAGTATGAAATTATACGTTGTGAGATTAGAAATAATAACAGTAGCCGTCGAAACATGTCATAACAAATGATGGAAGGTTCAGCCCCATGTTCACTTGTTCAGTGCACTAGCGTGTGTAATGTTTTGTTGCAACTCTTCCATGTTTTGTTGCAATCTCTTCCAGAGTGTGAGAATTGTTTGCTTATGCCTGGGCCTTAATGTAGCCCCACAAGAAGTAATACAATGATAATAAATCAGGTGAGCCTGGAGGACATCATAATCCCTTAGAAATTATGTGATCACCGAAAATGAATTCTACCTCTGCCATTGTCTGACGAAACGTGTGGCTTGTTGCACCGTTTTATTGGAACCAGACATTGTGGATTTTATCCTTTGATAGGGAGCCCATGAACTCGCGTATGATGTCAATATTAGGGGTTAAAACCGGTATTGAAATACCGGTATTAATACCGGTATTGAAGAAGTACAAATAATACCGATACCGATATTATAGGTTTTCGGTATTGACAAAAATTGCTATTGTAAAATTTAGGCAATTTAGTCCTCCGATAAGACTGAAGTGGAAGCAGATTCATTACTGAGTGAATACATGCAAGAAATGGACAAACTAGGAAAAGTGCCATCTAAAAAAAATTCCATTGATTTTGATGTTACTAATGAATTTAAAAGCTTGGAAGTTACTTTACAGAGAAGTGAGAATTTAGAGAAGCTGTACAAGGTACTGCTTTCAATTAAACCTACAAGTGCAGAATCAGAAAGAGCCTTTTCTGATGCAGGCCTATTTCTGACGAAACTGAGATCAAGTCTATCTGAACAATCCCTAGATGCTCTTTGTTTCCTCAAAGCATACTTTCAAAATCAAACTAAGAAATAAATATTTAGATACTAATAATTTCTATCTACCCCAGTAGTTGTATAATAATATGCTAAAAAAAAATTCAAATAATATTTTTATTACAATTTAGTAATTTACTGTATAAACTTTTTCGAATAGAATGCCATCTATTTGGAGTTGGGTCATTAATTTATAGTAAATATGGTGAGTACTGCAAGTCCCTCAGACTTGTGGGAGGGTTGGTAGGGTGGCACCATAATAAATCAAAATAAATTATTTTTTTCATAATACCGGTATCAATACCGGGATTAGCATAATTGCCTCCAAATACCGGTATTGAAAATTTTCGGTATTATGCAAGCACTAGGATCCACAGTCTGACATCTCAAAATGGCACATCACACTAGGGTAGGTTGATTTTGGAACTGTGATCTTGGACTAGTCTAGATAGAAAGGTATTAATGTATAAAAAACGTTGCACCAACTCATATTTGTGAAAATGATTGTATTTTTTGAGGATTGTTAATTATTTTTAAGTTGTAAAATTGCCGAATTTTACGCGTAAAATCGCACGCGCGGCATTCGCGCAATGTAAACAAAATATCGGACCTTATTTCATCAAAATAATCAATTAAAATTCGGCTTTTTTAACAAAACGATGCTTGAAACTTATTGTAAATGCATTATAGATGTTTATTAGTGTATTATTTTGTATTTTTAATGATATTTACCTATAAAATGTGTATTAAATTAAGTTATTTTATGATGCGTTCATTTAATTGTGTTTATTTTCAGATATTTCATAAAAATGGGTAAAAAACGGAAGTCTGCAGTGTTAACTCGAAGTGATAGTGCCAAAAAATTCAGTGGCCAGCCTTCCCCTTTCGATAAAACAGAGCCTCCTACCCTCCGCCAAGTTATTCAGTACAGTTATTTCCTCCAAAACAGCCACCCGGGCTTGAAAGACTATGATATTGCTAAAATGATAGCAAAGGATGTGATTGAGATCTGGCAGGCAGTATCTCTTTTGCTTTCTTGAAGCACACTTTATCCACCAATTTCACTACATAATATTCCTCATACAGGTGCAGCCGCGGGTTCAAACAGGAAATCTCTTTCTACAGTCCAGGAGCAGAATCTGGAGGAAAAGCTGGATAAACTTTTTGACATTTTTGCTTGCACCTGTAAGCTACCTGTTCGTCCCTGTGATGACAATGCTGTGAAGTGCAAGAAAGAAAATTGTCAAACACAGCACACAATCTGCACTTGTCCTCCCAGTAAGAAGGTAATGCTATTATTTTTTAAACTTTTAACTGGCCTAACTTAGTGCGATTAAGTGCCTTTTAAATGGAAGGAAATTCAATGCTTGTAATTTCTTGGCCCCCTGGATGACATGGAATTTGCTGAGGAGACACTGAATGATCTCAGTAGCGACCAGAGGCTTCTTTTGGAGTATGTGCTTGGAATTTCCAGGGGCAAAGTCAACTCAAGATTTACTGCCTGGAAAATTCGACCATTAAACCATGCAAGATGGTTGACTTTGGCAATTAGATTGATGTGTCAGTGGACCAGAGGTGCTTACCCTCCAGAACTACAGGATAAGCTTTACCAGGCCATCAAGTTCATTGTGGAAGTGTATGCAGTCAGTTGGTTTGAGATCAAAAGGGACAGCAAGTTCCACAATCAGCAGCTGTACATCTTCAACATGATCCAGAGGATCAAGCAGCAGTCTGAAGAAATCCAGGGTGTTGCTTTCAAGAACCTGAAGTACAATGCTTTTGCCTTGCTGCCCGAGAATGTGCTGTACTCCATGATGAAGTCTGATGACTTGGAAGTGAGAGAAGCTGCTCTCAAGAAAATTCTGTCCATCAGGTAAGCATTTATTAATTTTAAAAAATGTGAAAAAAAATTTGATTATGGGGGATTTATTTAATAAAAAAAAGGCCCGAGTTCTATAAATCCCCATAATCGAATTTTTTTTCACATTTTCTTATCCCAATTCCCCACTTCCTCTCTGATAATGGAAATAATCTTACCTTCTTTCTAAAAAAAAATTCGATTATGGGGATTTATAGAACTCGGGTTTTTTTTTTTTAATTTAAGTTTAATTTAAATCAGCAATTCTGAGACTAATAGGGATTAAATCTTAAACTGGAATAAAAAAAAATAATTATTATTCTTTCAGAAGTGGGAAGCCAGCCAAGAAGAGGCTGAAGAAGATCACAGCCATCAACATTGAAGCTACCCACTGGTCAGAACTAATCAACCTTTCTCAAAGTGGCATCTGTGAACCTGCTCTCACAGAAGACTTTTCTAACCAGGAGCTTCAAGAAGCATTGCTGAATGGCACCAAGCTGGAGCTGCCTGATCTGCCTTCACATTCTCAGTGTTGAAAGGGCCGTGAAGCTGACATCTGAAGCTTCCCATACTGTTTATGGACTCGAATCAAGGCACAAACACATTCTGGCCAAAGCCCTAAGCCGCCAGATGAGGCCTTCCTTTGCTTCTAAGGGCTCTTACAGTGAAAATTATGATGATCTTGGGATCTAAATGTGTCTATTTGACTCTGTACATGTTTTTTTTACTTTTTTTCAATAAAATTGTAACTTTTTTAAGGATTTTTTTATGAAAATAGCGTTTTTTTCGGCCGAAAATTGCGAAAATGCGATATTTTTCGGTACTATTTTTTGACGATTTTTGAAACGGTTTCCTCAAAAAACGGTTAAAGCTAGGGATATGAAATGTTTTGTCAGTTATTATTATCTCGACTAGTCCAAAGTCGATATCTAAAAAAATGCGGAAAATCAACCTACCTTAACATCACACTGCCACCTTCTTGGAATGAACGGGTGGCTTATAAAAGGGGTGTGGGTGATATGCGAGTCATATTTTTTATGCAGGAAGGAGGGGTCAAGAGCGAAAACCCGCAAAAACGCCCCCAATAGATAAAGAAGAGAGCCAAAATCAAGGTCCAAGCCACGTGCTTTGTGAATTCACATATCCGCTGAAGTAAAACCATGCCTCAACCAATAAAACGTAACATCGAAGATGTCAGGTTACTTTTCTACAATTTGATGAAACCACTAACAATACGCAAAGCCACTTTTCATTGTTTGGTGGGCGCAGTTCCTCCTCCACATTCATTTTGTATGTGCAACTTAAATTGTTTCTGCTTTGGCAGAACTTTCCAATGCCATTCCTGTTTGGTGTGACACTTTGCGGAAAGTTTTAGAATCACTGCGTTGCATTATGTCGTGCACCTTACGGACTGCTTCTTCCGTAACAACGGTTGATGTTTGCGTTTTGCTTCATAAGACTGCCTGTTTTACAGAACAGTTGAACGATTTTCCATATCCTAGGTTGTGTGGGAACGTTTCCTGCTCCAAAAGGACAGTTTTCACGCATATTTCCAGAACAAATACACGATGTTCCAAGGCTAACGCCATCTTCACAAGCCTAAGCCTAGGCTTAGGCTGGCCAAGTGCTGGCCTAGGCCAGCACTTTAAAATGTCCTGGTTCTCATGTGACCAAGTTTCGTGTATCTCTAAATTATATTTTCCTTTTATTTAGTTTTTATTTGCATTTCTTTCAATTAACTGATAAAATGAACAATATATATATATATATGCGCCTCGGTGGTGTAGTGGTTAGCGTCGCTGACTAAGAATCCATCGGCTCCGGGTTCGAGACCCGACGGTAGCCGGCGCGCAGCAAAACCCAGCTGTTCATCCTTCCACACAATAAAGAAAGTGGTTGGTAGATAAATGGGTACCCTAGGGGGCCTAGTGGTTAAGACGCTGGACTGCTGATGGGGCGTGGTTCGGATTCCACGTTAAACTGTAGGGCTAAGGTGGAGTGAAAAGCTTGACCTTCGTCAGAATGAACAATTCGGGCGGAAGCTAACCAAAGGTTAACCAAAGGTATATATATATATATATATATAAAACAGGGTGTTTCAGGAGGAAAGGTCAATACTTCGGGAGGTGATAGTATCGGTCATTGTGAGAAAAAAGTTCATATGAACATGTGTCTAATTCTGAATGGTTAGGGAGATAGAGCTGTTTGAATCTGATGCGCCCGCAGCTCTTCCTCCCCCCGCGGTGATCCCATTCAATGGCCACCAAGGTCTCCAGACCTCTCTCTGTTAGATTATTGTTTGTAGGAGTGGATGAAAAGTCAAGTTTACAAAAGAAAGGTGGATACACGAGACGAATTGCTCGCGCGCATTTTGGATGCTGCTGCCCGCATAAAGGAACGTCAAGATCAACTCAGACGAACAACACGCGATCGTCGCCCACGAGTTGCAAAGTGCATTGAGGTTGACGGTGGGATTTTCGAAAACGTATTGTAAATTGTAACAAATTTGTCATTTCTGTATCTGATACCATTAAAAATGCCAATATTTAAACATTAAATGTTAGAAACAGTAATTGGTTTCTCTTTCTTGATTACCATTAATAATGCTTTTGTATTTGTAGATTCAAATAGCTCTATCTCCGTAACCATTCAGAATTAGACACATGTTCATTGAACTTTTATTCTCACACTGACCTATACTATCACCTCCCGAAGTATTGACTTTTCCTCCTGAAACACCCTGTGTATATATATTGTGCAACATTATTTTCGTGCGCTGTCAAGTTATTCCTAATTTTAATTGTTTCCCCACCACTTTTGTGTCTGTTTTTTGAAGCAGTGATTCTACTGTGCGTAAATTCGGGCTATGTAATGACAGTCACAAAGTAATTGTATTAATTCAAGATTTTTGCGTTCATTACCGAGCTTATTGCCTGAGATTTGCAGCGTTACCTCCCTAATTAGTAGGCTGCATGCGTCATCACTGCGGATATTTATTCAAGCTTATTAAAAGAGAATGGTGTCATATTTAGGGGATTAATTTGTGAGCAGAATGTATTCAAAGAGGGAAGGGTGTATGAACGGCTCTTTGAAAAAAAAAACTAAAGAGCAGGATTGCAGTTTAGTAGAGTAATGTATTTTTGCCTAATTAATGATATCATAACAAAGGGATTATAGATTAAAACTGGTAATTATACATTTTAGTCTCGCAGTGCAGACAATTTTTTTATATATGAATAAGTTTATTGTCAAAATATTTTACATGGCATGTGGAAGAGAACAGTTTTATGTATTTTGTAAAAGTTTTGCGTGCAAACAAATGGCAAATAATGTGAAATATGTGAAAGTTTACTATATGATCTAAGTACACTAAAATAATAACTAAAATAAATCATTCTGGAAAGCAACAGACGCGTGACGATTTCAGCATAGACTCAGAAACAATTCAGGCACTGCACAGATCGTGCACGGATTTCTGCGTAGTAGTTTGCCTATCTTGCAGCTTTGTATAGGGAGCCTCGCACCCAGACGATTAAACTATACGGTTACACGGGCATCTATTCACTATTTCTTGAGAGCAATCCAGTAAAGTTTCACCCAAAGCAACGTAATGAATGCTGCCATATTCAACTGACTCATATAAGCAATGTACGGTAGATGGCAGTGGAATCGACGTGCAGTGTTGCCAACAATGATTAACGAATTCACCTGATACAAACATAACACTGGGGAACAAATTTCAACTTTTTGTCTATTGAATTAGATTTGACAGTTAGTTCTAGGTAATTTGGGTGCGCTGAGCACGAATTTTTACTCGGTTTTGCTCTATCAGGTCCTGATTTTGCTCAACACCCCTCCTCTTTCGTCGTATTCATAAAAAGGTTTTTTTCTCAATACTCGCTAAGTCTTTTTGCAGTTACACATTATGCAACTAGGTTTTTATCTAGGTATTTGTACCTATTGTTATGGTATTGTTGTACAGGGTGTCCCGTAAGTCTGGACCCATAGGGATTTATAATATATTTTTTTATTATGTTATTATTATTATTTTATTATTATTATTTTTTTATTGTTTTTTATTATGATTTTTATTTGTGGGGCCACTTGAAAGCCAAAGTGTACGAGGTCAAACTTCAGAACATTTTCCACCTTAAAGCACGCATTGTGGAGGCGTGTCAAGAAATTTCTGCGACTGTGATTCAGAAAGTGCTGTCGCAGTGGAGATTGCGTCTTCAACTATGTGTGCGACACAACGGCGGACACTTTGAACAGATTATGTAATAAATTTTTGGACTATTTTGTAATTTTATTATTTTTCCCTATGGGTCCAGACTTACGGGACACCCTGTATTATGTATATTTTTATATGTAACACCCTAAAAATATTTTTAATTTTGTCATTTTTAACCCATTTTAATATTAGTAAATTAAGCTAAAAATATCATAGAATTCTAAAATTTTCTCGAGCGTTCCTGTTCTCTGTAGAGTATTCTAGAGGGACAACTAAAATATATAAAAGCGACTCGTTTCCAGAGTTAATCAGTCAATTCAATCAGTCAGTCAGTCAGTCAGTCAGTCGAGTTAGTTAATTAAGTTTGGGCATTAACATAATTTTGAATTGGCATATGATTTAGTGAGTAATTTTGTCATCGTGATTTAATATAGTTGATTTAATTAGACGTAATTTATATTGTACCTACTCATCCGTGTTTCTAGTTTAATTTCATAGATTGTAAGTACCTATTTCATAATAAGTACCAATTTAAACTAATTTTTGTGTTTATATTTCAGATTTTCTTAAATTTATATGAATTAAGGGCTTTAAATACCTTTACAAATTGGCAGAACAATCAAGCAATATGTCATCAAGCACTAGAAAGTTCAAATGCAAAAACAACCCTGATTCCTTCTGTTATATATGTGGAAATTTTACACTTCCACATCAACGAGCAAATATAACTGACTTCGTAAAAAGAGCTTACTTAGCTTATTTTGGCATAAAACTGGGGGACCAAGATAAATCGTGGGCTCCACATAAATCCTGCACTATATGCATTGAAAGACTGCGACATTGGATGAAGGGTTCGGATTCAAAAATACCTTTTGGAGTTCCGATGGTAAGTTTATGATTTCATAAAACTACGTAATTTAATCACTAGTATACTGTAACTTACCTAAATGTAATTGTAACTTAGGTACATAAACAAAAATTTACAGAAAATGTTTATAAGAATCTCAAATATTGCATAAGGTTGAAACACATAGAAATGTTAAATGTTTGGGTGATAACTTTTGATAAAATTCATAAAAACAAGTCTCTCGTCGCTTTTGTTAACGCTTTACAATTTTTTTTCCATATCAGGTGTGGCGAGAGCCTACTAACCACGAGACCGATTGCTACCTTTGCTTTGTCAAGACTTCGGGCTTCACTAAGAAAAATAAACATTGTATCGAGTACCCAAATTTCGACCCCGCGATACGACCTGTGCTACATTCAAATGAGATCCCCATTCCAAAATTTAAGGGTCTGCCAACTCAAGAATTAGTTGAAGATGTTCCTGAAAATATTGTTATGCACTTTGAGGAGTCAGACACCGATTTTGACCCCAGCGTATTTGAAAGTCAAAACGATCCGCAAAAGTTTAACCAGGCCGAGTTGAATGATCTTGTAAGGGATCTAAATTTGCCAAAAAAGGCTGCGGAAATTTTAGCTTCAAGACTTAAAGAGAAAAACTTGCTTACTTCAAACACATACATTTCATTTTACAGAAAAAGAGAAGAAGAACTTGTTAAATATTTTAGAACAGAGGATAGTTTAGTATATTGCTGCGACATAGTTGGTTTGTTAAAGAAGATGGGGGTTGAGTCCTACGATGCAAATGATTGGCGCTTGTTTTTAGACAGTTCGAAAAGAAGTCTTAAGTGTGTGTTGTTGCATAATGGCAATCTATACGGCTCGATACCGATTGGGCACTCAACAAAATTAAAAGAAAAGTATGAACATATAGAAAAGGTTTTAAATCTTATCAAATATAGGGAGCACGAGTGGATCATATGTGTTGACTTAAAAATGGTTAATTTTCTGCTAGGACAACAAGGAGGGTATACTAAATATCCCTGCCTCCTTTGCTTATGGGACAGCAGAGCCAAGGAAGAACATTATTTCAAACAAATCTGGCCAGCACGAACATCACTTACTGTCGGAGAAAAAAACGTAATTAATCCACCTTTAGTGAGCAGAGATAAAATCATATTTCCTCCTCTGCATATAAAACTAGGCCTCATTAAACAATATGTAAAAGCTTTAGATACTAACGGCGAGTGTTTTAAATACATAACTTCAAAATTTCCAAGTTTAAGTTATGAAAAAATCAAGGCGGGAATTTTCGACGGTCCACAAATAAGAACAATGATTAAAGACAGCAATTTTCCTAATGTCATGAATGAACGCGAAAAAAATGGCTGGTTCTCATTCGTGGACTTGATAGAAAACTTTTTAGGCAATTATAGGGCAGATAACTACGAAGAAATCGTAAAAAAACTTTTAAGGGACTACAAAGAGTTAGGTTGCAATATGAGCATAAAAATGCATTTTTTGAATAGCCATCTTGACCAATTTCCAAGTAATTTAGGTGATGTAAGTGACGAAGGGGAGAGATTCCACCAAGATATAAAAATTATGGAGGAACGGTACCAAGGCCGCTGGGATTCCCACATGATGGCTGATTACTGCTGGTGCTTGAAAAGAGACCTGCCATCAACAAGCAAATACGCTAGAAAGTCTTACAAAAGAAAATTTTTGCCACAGTGAAAGCTTCATATCTGTTTGTTTTTTATTTTAAGTCATTTCTATCGTTATAATGTAATTTTACTGTAGTTTGAACTGCTTGTATTCATGAAACTTGAAAAAAAAATTTAACACATGGCTTAATTTTTTAGTCCTAATTTGAAAAATCTGGAAAATGGCACATAGGCTGTCGACAAGAATCAGGACCTGATAGAGCCAAACCGAGTTGAAATTCATATTCAGCGCACCCAAATTACCTAGAATCAAGTGTCAGATATCATTCAGTAAAATACGTGTTGCCCAGTGTAATCAATGTAGGTCCTTTAGTTACGAAATTATACGCCGGGTAAACTTATTTTCTGACCGCTCCTCGTATTTATCCCTTCATTCTTCCGTTCGCATTTAAAATTTAAGTTTAACCTATTTGCTTGAATTATTATTTTAAAGATAATGCAGAAGTAATGGAAGAGTTTGTTTATAGGTGCAGTCTATGTTTGAATCGATATATACAAGACTTCGCAATAACGAGATTTCTTTGTAGTTTTCTAACCTAAATCTATTTCAGTCTTTGCTTCTTTAAATCTTGATAAACGGAGTAAAAATGTAACAATGAGGTTCTTTGAATACGTTCATAATGGCAAAGGTCATATGACGGAGGGAACCTACAGCTCCAATTGGGATCCGAACTACGGGTGGCTACATAATTTGAATGCTGAGGACAGTCCCCCATGCATTCAAGCGATACACAGACCCACTGTCGCTTAACTTCACTGATCGCCAGGAAGCTGTGTTAGACACTGGCCATGACATAACACAATAAACAGCATAATTACACTGATGGAATAAAACAAAGTATTTTTATTTTAAACTTTAAAGACGAAATATTTGTTTGCATTTCACAAAAGAAGGCGGTAATGAAACGCTAAATTATCGCATACAATTAATAACTATTTTATTAATTTTCATAATTATGTAATGTTATCGCCAGGGCCCGTAGTTTAGTGGGTAACGCAGTTTCCCTATAAGGGTAGAGAAGACACTGAGATCGAGAGTTCGACTCTGGATGTGGCTGATTAATACTTAATTAATGATCCAGGAATTATCGTAATGGGCACGGTTCCTTTGGCCTGAGCGCGGTGCCAATTTCTGGTCCTCCAGACTGATTATTATCATTATTAGTGAGAGGAGTAGAGTCAAAAGTGCCTTAAGATATGGTCTATAAAAAGTGGCGTCAATCATGATGAACAAAATTTTAAATTAAAAAACGTGATTGTTTAATCTTTAGTTATAATGGAAAGTATGAGACTGAATTCTTTTTATTCTTGCAACTCTTCATCAAATAATAAAATCTTTCGTGGTAACGTTTAAAAACGTTAATTCATTTAATACAAATGTAAAAATTATTAAAAACTTAAAATTATAGTGAAAATATTTCAGGAATTTATAATTTATGGTAATTTATAAAAGAAAAACCATATTCATAAATTCTATATTATATTATTATTCACAATAAGGAAAGCATATAAATAATAATAATGATAATAATAATAATATCTAACTCATGTTCCAGTCAATCTGTTTGTCTGTCTGTCTGTCTGTCTGTCTCTCTCTCTCTCTCTCTCTCTCTCTCTCTCTCGCCCTCTCACTTTCTCTTTTGTGGCCTCCTTCGTATCTCCAGTGATCATTAATATGACGATGGAAAAGTGAAAACAGTATTCTAATGAATATAAATGAAAAGGGACTTCTACTTTCTCCTTGATTGACGCCTTTATACTCGCTCTCTAATTTATATACATTACCTTATTCCAAAGATGATATAGGCTAATATATATATATATATATATATATATATATATATATACACGAGGGCCACTCAATATATTTTGCCCCACCTTTTTTTTTCCTTTCCAAGTTTCCTTGTAAGTTCCAGAAATTTTGTACACAAGTAGTTACATACCTTTTTTACAAGTTTTTATTTTTCCACATCGTCTCCATCCTTTTCTACGGCTTTCCTCCATCTCGAAACAATGGCCTTTATTCCTTGCTGGTAAAAGTCAGCTGGGTTCCGCTGGAGCCACCTATTAAACTCCTCAACAACCTCATCGTCACTGAAACTTTCTTCCACGAATAGCATCCTTCATTGGCCCAAACAAATGGAAGTCTGAAGGTGCCAGATCCGGGCTGTATGGAGGGTGTGGTAACACAGTCAAGCGCATTTTTGTCATGGCCTCTCTTGTTTGCAAACTATTGTGTGGTCTTGGGTTATCGTGCAAAAGAAAAAAGAAGGACGCCTTCCAGTTTTCTCTCCGGTCGAACTCGCTTTATACGTCTCTGGAGTCTTTGTAGGGTAGCAATATATGCCTCTGAGTTGATTGTTTGTCCTTTCTTAATAATGTCCACCAGAATCATCCCTTTCATGTCCCAGAAGATGGTGACCATAACCTTCCCTGCAGAGGGAACCATTTTGAACTTTTTCTTGCGTGGGGAGTCTACGTGATGCCATTCCATGGATTGGCGTTTTGTTTCAGGTTCAAAGTGGTGTACCCAAGTCTCATCCCCAGTCACAATTCGTGAAAGGAAGTCATCCCCTTCTGTCTCGTATCGAACCAACGACTCAGAAGCAATTTCTTTTCTTTGGGATTTGTAATCTTCAGTCAGTTCGCGAGGAACAAACCGTGAACACACTTTTGAGTATCTCAGTTGCTGAATTATCGTATTCACGCTTCCTTCACTAATTCCTAGCTCCAGTGATAGCTCCTTGTATGTGACGCGCCGATTTGATCTAATGATGCTGTTACCACGTTGCACAGTGTGAGATGTCACAGCCGATGCCGGGCGACCGCTGTGTGGCTCATCATCGAGCCTGGCTCTCCCTCTCTCCGATGGTCTCACACGTTTCGACCAGCGTCCAACTGTGCTTCGATCAATAACAGCATCTCCGTAAACGTTTTGTAAACGTTTGTGAATATTTCCAACTGTTTCCTTCTCTGCGGTTAAGAACTCGATAACAGCTCTCTGTTTAGGACGCACATCACTGTCAGACGCCATTTTCGAAACTGCGTTAACCATCGGTTTTATACAAGGGAATTTAAAAGTGGTTTTATACAAGGAGGGGAGGTTCAAACTGGAAAAATCTGGCTATGTGAAGCGCAGAAAGTTCAAACTTATGGCCGAAAAGACATTTCAGCCCCATGGCCTATTATTTAGCTAAGAAAAAAGGGTGGGGCAAAATATATTGAGTGCCCCTAGTATGTGTATATATATATATATATATATGCAATAAAATCACAGAACAACACATGATCTTTTTAATTTCGTGTTTCCTTTTCCTTTTCCCTGTGGTTCTTTGCACACACACACATATATATATATATATATATATATATATATATATACACACACACAGGGCTGTAGAAAACCATAAATATACAAGCTGATGAGTGCATTTTGGAAATTCAAAGCATTTTAGGTATGGCTCAAAGTAACTGTTACCTGGCGACTGTGTGATACACACATTTATATTTATATATATATATATATATATATATATATATATATATATATATAATATATATATATATATATATATATATATTATATAATAATAATAATAATAATAAAAAAAAGGTTTTCCTTTTTTTTATACGTTTAAGGTTTCCTAGAAACAAACCTAGCAATTCTGTATATATATATATATATATATATATATATATATATATATATATATATATATATATATATATACAGGATGTCCCATAAGTCCGGCATCATAGGAAAAATAATAAAAAAAGGCAAAACAAAAGCTTTTATTTACAGAACGTGCTCAATATGTCCACCATTGTTTTCAATACACAAATTCAGACGTGATACCCAGTCAGCAAGCAGACGGTGAATGATGTCAGGACTAATGGTGTTACATGCCCCAATAATGCGCTGCCGCAAATGTTCAACACTCCTAATTTTCTCTGCGTATACCAGCGCTTTCAAGTGGCCCCAGAGATAAAAATCTAGTGGCGTGAGATCCGCGCTTCTAGCTGGCCATTCCACAGGCCCTCGACGTCCTATCCAATGACCAGGGAATTGTTGGTACAGGTATTCCCTTACTTGGGTGCTGTAATGTGCAGGAGCGCCGTCTTGCTGGAACCATGTTGGGAAATTTCCTTCTTCGTTCAAGAAACTGGGAAATGCTTCTTCCTTGATCATACGTAGGTAGGTGCCTCCAGTGACATGTTCATCGAAAAAGAGGGGGCCTATGATGCGATCCTTCCAAATGCCACACCATACCATCACCCGAGATGCACCTTGTTCCTTTGAAGCGGTATACCAGTGAGGGTTGTTTTGAGACCAGTAGCGGGTGTTCTGTCGATCTACCTCACCATTTCCATAAAAAACAGCCTCGTCACTGAACAGAATGGTGGACGGGAAATTGGCATCCCGAGCATATGAATTATGGTTTGTAGAAATAGAAAAATATGAATTTCTCCTATGATGCAGGACTTATGGGACACCCTGTATATATATATATATATATATATATATATATATATATATATATATATATATATATATATATATATATATATATTGCTTCGCTTAATGAGGCAAAAGTTCCATGTTGTATAGATAACATGAGAATAAATAACAGTCTGTGTTGACGATATGGTGATAATAAGTCCTTCTGTTAAAGACCTGGATTGTCTTTTAAAAATCTGCGAATTACGAGTATATTCGCAGAATCATAATATTCATTTTAATGTTACAAAAACTAAGGTTATGTAGTTCCATCCCAGAATCTCAAATGAGCCAGCTGACATTAGTTTGAAAATGAGAGGTAAATCAATAGAGGAAGTACAAGGATTTAAGTACCTATTTCGGTTAAATTATCACCAGTTCCTCGAGTGATGACCCAGATCCAGAGCAAGAACACAATATTGAATCCAGAGTTCTAAAGCAAACATAACTAAAGGAACTTCCGATTCTGTAAAAGTGAAACTAAAGACTCTCTTTCATACCTTCTTCACTAATATTTATGAGCTGCAATTTTGGGTGAATTCTAAAAATGATTCTGCATGGCAGAATCGTAAATTTGCTCTATAACAGATTTTTCAGACTCTTACATAAGTCACCCTCAAGATATCCAGTTTATCAAATGTTTGCTAACTACAACGTCTCGAGTCTCCCGGAGGTAACAAGCTGTGCTCAATACAGTCGTCTAATGCAAAGAATTAAAAAATCAGCCACCTAATTGTCCAAGTTATTCATCAGTCCTGCCATATGTGTTCTACGCTGTAGATCTCATAGTATGAAAACGTTTGTCCGTAACTCCAATTAACTTCGACATTGCTATTTTTCATTATTGGTACAGTATTTATATTCTTATTTTTTCAGTTTATATTTTTACTATTTCTCAGATGGACTATCGGTCTGCCAATAAACTTTTTCATTTTTATTTTCATCTTCATATATATATATATATATATATATATATATATATATACATATATAGGTAAAGTTAGTGGAAGATAATCTATTTTCTTGAAATTATTTTCGTTTGAAATATGTTAGGTTCCATTTATTGTACAAATTGTTTTAAAATATTGGTGGTGGAGAGAACTTCCTTTTACAGTTATTGCTTTTATTATTGTGAAATGTCGCGTTTATTGTCTGAAATGTTGAAATGTTACTTCGCGAATTTCATTACTAGTTTTTAGTCGTAAAATGGGATTATTTTTTATTTCTTTTCTTAGTTTTTTAGTTAATTTTCAGTGGATTTTCCTAATGAAAATGAAATGAAAATGAAAATGAAAATGAAAAGGTTTATTGGCAGACTATAGTTCATATGACAAATATTATTAGTACAATGACAGTTCATATACTAAGGATAGAAATATATACAATTGATTAGAAATAATACTGCACTGTCGAAGTTAAGTGGAGCTACAGACAGACGTTTTCGTACGAAGAAGTCCATAGCTTAGAGGATAAATGGCAGGACTCATGGATAGCTTGGATGATCGGGTTGGTTGATTTTTTTAATTCTTTGCATTAGACTGTGTTGAGCACGTCTTGTTACCTCCGGGAAGCTCGGGACATTGCGGGTAGCAAACATTTGCGAAGCTGAGCATCTTGGGGGTAATTTATGTAAGAGTCTAAAAGACCTGTTGTACAGCAAATTTAGGGTTCTGCTAGAACCTTTTTTATAGTTCACCCAGAGTTGCTGACCGTATATATTACTGCAGAAAGTATGAAAGAGTGTGTCTTTAGCTTCACTTGTACAGAAACGAAAGTTCCTTATGGTCATATTCGCTTTAGCACACAGGCTTCGAGATTGTTTTCTTATATCCGAGTCATCACTCAAGGAGCTGGTAATTGTTTGACCCAAATACTTAAACTCTTGTACTTCCTCAATTACTTCACCATTCATTTTAAACCTTATATCAGCTGGCTGATTACAACTTTTAGGATGAAATTGCATAACCTTAGTTTTTGTAACATTAAAAAGAATATCATGTTTCTGCGAATACACTTCGCAGACTTTTAGTAGCCAATCCACACCTTTAACAGAGGGACTTATTAACACCATATCATCGGCATAAACTAAGTTATTTATCCTTGTGTTATCTACACAACATCCTACTGTTGCCTCATTAAGTGAAGCAATTAATCCGTCAATATACACATTAAACAGCATAGGGGAGAGCAAGGAGCCTTGTCTCACCCCGCAAGAGGAGCCAAAACACTCGGATAGTACATTGCCCCACCTAACAGTGAAAGATTGGTGGGAATACCAAAATTTCAATAAATTTAATATGTACATTAGGGTTATGACATTTTTATAACCTCATGTTCCTGTATCATAAATCGATTAACTTTTGCCCCCTGACAATGAAAATAACAGTTTTTTCGATATATTCTGAAAAAACTTCACCCCAAAATAAAAAATAAAAAATTAATAAAATAAATAGAAATTTGCATGTTTATTTCACAATTATTATACATAAACATATATTATATTATACAACATTATACCTATACAATACATATTAATTATACAAATACAATATTATACATTTACTCTATTATTATTTTAATTGTTTTACTTATTGCTTAAAATAAACCTGTAACTAATATACTATATTTGCTTTCGGGGTGACATTTTTTTTAATTCTGAAGAATTAGGCCCTTTTTTATTGTTTTCAAGCAAACGTTCATCGATTGATAATACAGGAAACAATATTTATGGCAAAAAATTAAAAAGTCATAACCCTAAATTGTACATGGGAACCTTCCTGTCCTCTAGTTTTGCAAATAAAATATTGTGGTTCACCCTATCATATGCCTTACTTATATCAAGGAAACAGCTATAAATGGTTGAATTACTGTCAATGTATTTAGATATTGTTTCTTTAAGTACATAGATACACAGATCAGTTGAGTGGGACCTTTTAAAGCCAAACTGATTAGGAGATGTCCATAGGAAATCATTTAATCGGAGTAACAAGAGTTTTTCTAGTAGTTTCGAGAAGCAGGAAGCGACAGCAATAGGCCTGTAATTATTGCTGGACAGAATGTCTCCGTACTTATTTTTGACCAGGGGCAAGATATATACCCTCATGAACTCTGCAGGGATATAACTATGAGCAAGCATTGCTGATAGGAGTAATGATATATGCAGACATACTACGTCATTTGCATATTTTAAGTGCTCATTCGATAAGTCATCTACCCGTGACGCAGAACCTGTCTTTAACTCTTTAATTAATCTCTTTACTTCAGAAAATGATATAAAAATATTTTCCCTTGTCCCTCCCACAGTCGTTTCGCTGCAATCTATCTTAAGATTATCCCTACTCACACTGTTAAGAATGTTAGAGTAGTGGTTTTTCCACATCTTTGCAATTTCATCCTCCCCCGACACCCCATCGATTGTCGGAGGGAGGACATTTTTGACACCCGTTTGATTCTTAACAAATTTCCAAAATTTGTTATTATCGTTATTTATGCGAGCTTCACAGTCTTTTCATGCTCGAATAGACTCTTCTGCCTGTTTACATCGCCTTTTGGCCGCCCTATACTGACCCCGACTTCTACACATATTCATGTATACTGGTCCTAATCTGGGTCTACCATGAAAGCACCACAAATCATAGGCGTCTTTCGATTCCCTCTTCAGGGGGGCAATAAAATCATTCCATCCAGGAATAACCTTAGTATGATAGTTGTAAGATTTAATCAGGGGGCTTCCTGCTTCTCTTAACAGGGATATTATCTTACTATAATACCTATCTATGAGGCTTTATTGGCAGGATACAAATCCCATAAAATAGTAAAATAATGTTGAATGTAGTAAACGATAAGATAAATCAAAGAATAATAAATTTAAAAACAAAAAATTATGACGAAAAGAGAAATAAAAATTAGATGCGTACTGAAACAAGTACTAATAAAAACTGCCCACTGCTAAAGCTACAAAAAGTAGGAGGAAAAAGAAATATAAATAAAAAGTACACATAGTGAAAATACCAACATATATATATATTAGTGATGTAGGTCACATCCGCATCCGCGGAACATCCGCACATTTTCTCGCATCCGCATCCGCGTCCGCATCCGCACTTTGGACTGCGGATGTCGTGCGGATGTGGACCGTTGAGATAAAACGTCATTAATAAGCGGAAATTATCAAATTCTACTATATTAATAGAACTAGTTCATTGTGCGCAAAAGTGATGCAAGCGACAAGACGAGAGGCTGTTCTTGTATGAAGTTACTCTCTTGCAACCTACTTAGATCCACGTTACAAAGCTAAGTTATTTTCACCTAGTACATTAGAACGAGTTAAATCATCACTTGGCAAAGCAGTTGAAGAGCTTCAATCTCTTGAATCTGTCGCTTCGCCACCCACCAAAAGAATAAAAGTTTCAGTGACAGAACCAAAACCTTCAACAAGCAAATCTATCACAGAATCTGTCTCTCAGTTTCTTGAGTCAAGCAGCAATGACGAGACCTACGCGATGTCAAAAGATGTAGTAAAAATGATCGAGAGCTATCAGCTTGGACAATTGGATTATTTGAGTTCTTAATTCTTCGCATCAGACTATATTGGGCACGTCTTGTTGCCTTAAGGAGGCTCGGAACGTTGCGGTTTGCGAACATTTTAGAGGCTGAACATCTTGGAGGTAATTTATGCGGCAATCTATAGAATCTGTTGTAAAGCAGAGTGAGGGTTTTGCAGGAGCCTTTTTTTATAATTAATCCAAATTTGCTGCCTATAAATATTAGTACAGAAAGTACGAAAACGAGTGTCTTTTGCTTCGTTTGTACGGAATTTCAAGTTCCTTTCAATGATGTTTGCCTCAGCACAACAACTTCGATATTGTTTCCTTATGTCTGGGTCGTCAATCAAGGAGCTGACCAGTCATAGTTTGTTTGACCCAGATACTTAAATTCTTGTACCTGTTCCACTGGTTCGTGTCTTATTTTGAAAATAATATTATCTATTTGGTTTGAGTTTTAGTGATGGAATTCCATAACCTTAGTTTTAATAACATTAAAATTAATGTCATGGTTCTGTGAATATGATTCATAAATTTTTATAATTTAATCCAGACCTTTCACCGAAAGGCTTATTAACACCATATCATTGGGTATAGACCAAGTTATTTATCTTCATGTCATCTACACAGCATCCCATTCTTGCCTCATTGGGGGAAGCAATTAATTCATCGATATATATACACACATTAAACAGCTGAAGAGAGGGTACGGAGCCTTGTCTAACTCCGCATGAGGAACCAAAACATTCGGACATTGTTCCATCTAACAGTAAAAGTCTGGTGTGTGTACCAAACTTTCAATAAATATAAAACCTCTGGTTAAACATTCCTGTCTTCTAATTTTTTTAAATAGAATATTGTGATTCTCTCTACCATGTTTTGCTTATATCCATCCACAAAACAACTATAAATCGTACAGTATATTAATCCATCTGGAATTAATTTCACGGTGCTTGCACTTCATTTACCAATTAACATTTAGAGAAAACATTTAACCAACCAACCATTTGACTAACCAACATTATAGTGAATCAAACAGCTAATTAACTAAGTAGCTAAATAAATAAATAAATAAATAGATAGATAAAAGCGTAAAACAATTTGAAAATCCAAATTTGCAAATAATGCATTTTAATGGCTTTCAATTAAGGGACCCATTAATGGTATATTTTCAAAGGATTTGGAAAAAAAAAAAAATAAAAATAAAATATATATATATTCGGAATGTTAAATTAATCATTGGCAAATTGGGCTAAAGCAGTAAAATTGGTTTTCGGTGCGTGAATGAGTATAGGTGTGGATGAAAATATTGGCCGCAATAAATTAGGTTGATTTTACACAGAGCGCTTCATTCACTGTCACTCACAATGAGCCATATTTTTTTTTTTTTAATTTTCACTGAATTTAGCCGCAATCGGTTAAAGAATAAAATTTGTTAAAACAAATATTAGTCCGAGTTACAAAAGAGACGAACTGTTTGATTTGAACCTCATCAGAAATCCAATTATGCTATTTTTTTCGTTTTAATTAAAAAGCGTATTTTTAAAACTATTATTCTTTCTCTCAGTCTGTTTACGATAGGAATTTTTTACTAACATGAGTGTGTTGAAATAACATGATTAACCGTTTTAGCTTCCATTCAAAAAGTTACTTTAAATAGAATGAAATTTTAATTATATATATACAGGGTGTTTCAGGAAGAAAGGTCAATACTTCGGGAGGTGATAGTATCGGTTATTGTGTGAAAAAAAGTTCATATGAAAATGTGTCTAATTCTGAATGGTTACGGAGATAGAGCTGTTTGAATCTACAAATACAAAAGCATTGTTAATGGTAATCAAGAAAGAGAAACCAATTACTGTTTCTAACATTTAATGTTTAAACATTGGCATTTTGAATGGTATCAAATACAGAAACGACAAATTTGTTACAGTTTACAATACGTTTTCGAAAATCCCACCATCAACCGCAATGCACTTTGCAACTCGTGTGCGAAGATCGCGTGTTGTTCGTCTGAGTTGATCTTGACGTTCCTTCATGCGGGCAGCAGCATCCAAAATGCGCGCGAGCAATTCGTCTCGTGTATCCACCTTTCTTTTGTAAACTTGACTTTTCATCCACCTTCACAAACAATAATATAACGGAAAGAGGTCTGGAGACCTTGGTGGCCATTGAATGGGACCACAACGGAGGGAGGAAGAGCTGCGCGCGCATCAGATTCAAACAGCTCTATCTCCGTAACCATTCAGAATTAAACACATGTTCATATGAACTTTTTTCTCACAATGACCGATACTATCACCGCCTGAAACACCCTGTGTATATATATATATATATATATGACAGATTTAGTAGTACACAGCACCGTCCCACCCATATACGAGCAGCTCAGAGCATTATTACCAATATATATGTTACAGGGAATCTGTGTAACACACACACACACACACACACACACACATATATATATATATACAGTGTATATATATATAGATATATATATATATATATATATATATATACACACACATATATATATATATATATATATATATATATATATATATATATATATATATATATATATATATATATATATATACACACAATCAATATGCACGAAAAAGTGTTTATCCTTTCCTCATCCTTCTTTCAAATGTTGTCTTCAACTCTATCCATAAATTCTCTGTTGGATTCAGGTCCGGTGATTGTGATGATCAGTCCCTACCTTGAACTGTGTTCCTTTGAAAAGAGACCTTTGTTGATTTTGAAGTATGACTCGAAGCATACTTCCAAATTAATAAAGGTCTGGTTGGAAAAGAACAAAGTCATTTTTCTGGACTGATCATTACAATCACCGGACTTGAATCCAGCAGAGAATTTATGAAGAGAATTGAAGACATCAGTTGAAAGAAGATGGATTTAAAGAATGGCACACCATTCCTCAGGAAGCGTGTGCCAAACATATTGAAAACCAGAGCTGGGCACTTGCGGCATATTGCGGTACTGCGGTACTGCTGCACTACCAAACCGGTACCAAACCGGTACGCGGAAATTTGAATGCGGTAGCGGTACTGCGGTACTTTCAGCGATCCTTTGCGGTACTGCGTTATGGGGGCCCGGGGTGGTAGTGCGGTGGTACCGCAAGTACCGCAGTACCGCAAAATATGCCGCAAATGCCCAGCTCTGTTGGAAACTACAACAAACGACTGGCTAGTGATAAAAGGTGAAGGAGGTCACACGAAGTGTTAGTGGAATGGGTATGAGGCTTGTTCATGTTTTTACAATGATATTTGCATTAGTGTTGATGTTGTTACATACTCTTGTTACGATAATGTTTGTTTAAAATATTATTTATCGTCATATATAAGAACATCTTGACAATGTAAACTCAAAGTGAAAGTCAAATAAAGGTATTTTCAACCTACAGTAGAATTTGAGAAATTTGAGAGGGATTAACACTTTCGTGCAAACTCTTTATATAATGCTTATATAATGCTTCAGCCCACTTCCTTTGCATTGATTACACTGGTCAACACTCATTTTATTGCCAATCATATTAGAGTGATTTTGGGGTAACTTTGTGGTGCTGATTCCGAATATGACATCGGTTTTGGTAGATTGGCTCTAATTTATGAGATAATTGGTACCCCATTGAAACACGTAAAAATGCAAAAAATTTAATGTTCAGGCGGAGCCTACTTACAAATCGCATTGAAATTGTCTCAAATCATACAAAAGTAAACACATGAAATACATAATTGCACTTTATTCGGTATAATAACAGATAAACACAGTAAGCTGATTCGCATAATTACAATTAATGTATAGTAAATCTCTGTTTGTACGATTCTCTTTTATGTGGGTTATCAGGACAATCACGTTGGAGGTTCCAGCAATAGTCTGCCATCATGTGTCTGTCCCATCTGCCTTGATACCTTTCCTCCATCACCTTGCTATCTTGATGAAACCTCTCCCGTTGTTCCTCGCTAAAATCACCAAGATTATTTGGAAATCTGTGTAAGTGGCTATGGAGAAAGTGTACCTTTATGCTCATATTAGTACCCAACTTTTCAAAGTTTGTGAGCATGTTTTGCACCAGTTCTTCATAATTGTCTGCTTTGTGGTTACCCAAGAAGTTCTTGACAACTGAGACATAACTGCACCAGGCAGAAGCTTCAACACCATTCATAAATTTTGTGAAATTAGAATCCTTGATAAGTGTACGGATTTGAGGGCCATCAAAGATTCCAGCTTTTAGTTTTTCCATACTTAGTCCAGGGAACGATCTACAAGTGTATTTGAAGCAATCGCCATCTTTGTCCAAGGCCTTAACAAATTGTTTCATTAGTCCCAGCTTGATATGAAGTGGTGGGAGGATGATTTTTTCCCTGTCACCCAAAGGCTCGTTAATGATGTTCGCTGCACCTACAGTCATGTTTTCTCTTGAAGGCCATGTCACTTTTTTCCAATGATCTTGCCTTGCCCTACTATCCCATAAACAGATGAAACAAGGGTACTTCGTATATCCACTTTGCTGCCCAAGCAAGAAGTTTACCATCTTTACACGTACCGCTCCACTGCCAACTGTCAACTGACTACTGGTTGGGTGGCCGATGACTTATATACGGAGGGGGAATATTCTAGAATGATCGCGGAGTAAACACTAAGAATATTCGCGTGTCTCACCATCTAGAATGTTCCGGTAGTTTCCCATATGCACGCGTTATGGTTACGTTTCCTATTAATTGAGGGTATTCATTATCTCAAGAACTAGAGCCAAATCGGAAAAACTACTTTCATTTTGGAATTCAGCAACCCCAAAATACCCTAAATTCGTACGAATTTCCTTGGCAACGAAACAAAAAAATTTTGTTGTTGAACTGTGTTATTGTTTCTTTCTATTAAAACATTTGGTATGAAGCTTTATTCCTTACCTACGACATGGAGATGGACCATTCTGATGAGCGGCGGATGAGACGACACTTGGCATTCGTAAGTTCCTTCGTCGCGGTCCTGCACGTAACGAATGCGCAGGCGCCAGTTGTCAGGTGCCACAAACGACAGTGAAAATCTACAAAAGACAAAGTTATTTCAAAGTTAGAAGTTAATTTTACATTAAGTACAGCAAATATATAGAAAATACACAATTACTCCATCATTTTTTTGTTCTCGCGTAAGAAATAATACAAATTGCTAGCATCAGTGCCTCAGTGCATTCAAAATTCACTTCGCACATAAATTCCTCTTGCGTGTGGACGCAAAACTTTGAAAACTGTTGAGGTATCTTTTTTTGATATCTTGATGGTCATTATTTTTCGGAATTGTACGAATAACTTAGGAATGGCTTACAATATACTGTAGGTTACCCTGTTAGTGCATAAATTTCTATAAAAGTCAAGGCTTGAGTTGAGGGCGGTACGTACCGGTTATTAATTTTTTTTTAATATAGCGTTCTGGGTGTTAACCCCTTGCGGAAGGGGGAACCTCCCCCGCACGCTCATCAACGCATTTCCCGCACTTTAGGTCTATCGGTCTGGGACGCTGCAATACATGAATCTGCTGCCGTACCACTTGCTAATTTTTTACAACTCAGACCCTGATAAAAGTCAAGACACTTATAACTATGCTGGTAGTGACTAGTAATTTTAAAATGTCAGATCTGTAATCATGAAAGCAATGCGATTTTAAAGAATATAAACATCTCGCTTTTATTTGAAAATTTCAAAATTTTGCCTGGCAAAACTGAAATTGTAGGTCTTCATAAAAAATTTAGATAGGTTAACATTAGATTTATGCAGGTGAAAGGATTGCGATCATGACTGAAAATGGAATGCACGTTATAGACAATCGGCGCCATCCACTCCTTTAAAATTGCTTCATTGGCTAATAATAATATACAATAGATTCTTAATTTAAGAGCAGATTCAAGCAGAAATATATGTTAGACGAACGTAGTATGGGTGCATTTGAGGAGAGGGAGGTGGGGGATGGGGGAGAGATGGGGGAAGGGGGTAGATGAAGAGGGGGAGGGGGAGTGCCAAAGGAGAAGGAGAGTGCCAAAGAGGTGGGGATGCCCAAAATTAAAATTTAAATTAAAAAACAAAAAATGTAAAAATGAAAAAATTAAAATTAAAATTTTTGAAAAATTTAAGAAATTAAAAATTAAAATAAAAATAAAATAAAAAATGAAAAATGAAAAAGTGACGTCACTATAAACTTTAACGGCCACCATTTTAGAAGATAAAAAAATGAGAAAAAATTGAAAGGCTATAAGGTTTAGACACCACCTGATGTGATACAACACACTGACACTTGCATATACACACACCTAACCTACCCTACCCTAGAGAGCGCAACCTCGACGAGAATAATAACCCTAACCTAACTTAACTTAGAAATCCTATAGCGCACAAATTTGATAGTATTCTCACCCAATGTTAATACGAATATAGAGTATAGTGGCCAGCAGCAACACTGTCTTAGGTAAGTTTCGTTATTATTTTTTCCATATATTTTAGGTACCTATGCATAGGTAGGTACCTACAATTTATGGAAACAATTCACACTTTTATATAACGAAATTTACCTTAAACTTAGAAGGGTCAATTTACACCTGCAAGTGCCCATTTACCCCATCTTACGATATATATACAGTATATAGTGGAACTCTATATTTTTCGGCTTCATACAAGTTTTTTAAAAGTAGAGAAAAAGAGATATTCGTGTGGAATATAAGGGTTTCTCAAAGATAACGTTTGCCAAAGTTCATTCACATGAAAAATGTTAATTAATTTTTTTTTCATTTTTCTGTGATTTAATATGGAATGAGTCAACTACAAAATATAAAATTTAGCCTATTATGGCTTACCAGTCTTGGTAGAGATAGCAACCACAACATTTTGACCAGTGGACACAATAACTCTTCTTAAAGGTGAGCTTGACTGATCAACGATAACATGTTGTACTGGACCAATATAACTTTGAACCCTGGAGGATGAAAGTAAAAGATAATTTACCAATTTTTATAGCCACTTGAAATAATACAGTACGCAAATTAGCCTTTAGTAACAATAGCATAAAGGAACAATAATATTACTTAAGGTATATTTGGCAGGTTGACTTAACTTTTGACTGCCAAAAAATCAGATTTTTTCAGGTAAAAGCCAGGAAACTCATTTCCCCACAATGTGAGAGTGAGTGCACCCCATGGATCACCTTTAACCTGAGAATTAACAGGATAAGTGGCCAACTCAACCACTAAGTCTGCCACAATAACCACTGGGCTACCAGTCACCCTCAGATCTTTCCACTATAACCTAATTAGAAGGACTGCTTTGAAATGAACATACAATTTTTAATACACCATAACAATTTCAAAGTTTTCCTTTTCATAGACGATGGAAGCCATAATAAACAAATTAAATTTAGCTAATTTGTATGAGATTTCTCTCAAATACATGAACTTCAAGTGTAAATACCATAACAGAGAGGGGTGACATAGACAAGGGAGAAGCAAGGAAAGTAAATGATTGAGGAGTGAAAATTTTGAGTCCTTGTAAAAATTTAACATTTTTTAAGAATGATTATCAAAGCCTTTAGACTTAGCAAAATACCAAAGAGCTTTTATGTATAAGAACCCTTTATTAAACTTTAAACCAAATCAAGATTTATGTGTATTTTAATCATTCTAGTCATGAATGATGAGAATGATTAAATCCTTTGAAAGTTATGACAAGTATTATAAAGTAGGCCTAAAAAAATATCTAACATTAATAAAATATTTTTTCTTCATCTTTTTCAAAACATTTGAAGTCACAATTTTAACTTCTATTATGCCAGTTCACTTTCGGTTTAATAATGTGTTTCGGGCTGCACTAAATTCTTTTCATCGTAAAATAAGCTTAAAATATTCACTTAAATAAGATAAGGAAATTAGAACCTATATAATAATAAGGCACGAGAGATTCTTTTAGGAGTATCATTTACTTGTAACATTTTCTGGGGTTCTGGCTTGAGTTAGACTAATCCTGTATCACATTGATGCATTATGAATATATTGAAGAAAGCCATTCCATGGACTGGTGTATTATCCATGGTTTACTGAATGATGGACTGTTTCCTTTATAACTGTAAAGTACTTTATAAAAGCTTTTACACAGTTTTTTTGTGTTTTCTCTTTAATATTAATGCTCTTGCTTAAGAACTTTCCTCTATCTTCTTCTCATGTTGCTTCATGTGTGATTTCTTCATGGAAATACTTTTCATTAATTTACTTTATCTGAAGCAAACTAATCAGTTTGCTATAAATTTGCAATTGTAGCATAGTAAGATGTAAAAAAGATCTAAATATTCTCAAAGGCATGATATTTTGCAGGAATAAAATTCTGAGCGTGTTATAGCTAGTCGATCTGTGAAATGGTAGATGAAGCCTTAAAAGGTTTCATCAAGTTTTCCTCACATTCTTCTTATTTCTATGCAGTAGGTACTAACCTGAATTTTTGTTTAAATATTTCTTTGAAACATCATACTACTTTCCATGTACTGTATACTGTACGTTTTGTACTGAAAATGTTGAGGTTCGCTTTATGAGGGTAAATAATGGGTTTATATATCAAACTCCCAAGATCCAGAGCATGGCCCACTTATCGGTGATCCCCTGTCGTAGAGAATAAGCTAATATTTTCAACTCTCATCAACAAATACATTGCTGTAACACATTAAGATATGTTCCATATTCTGTATGTAACTTTTTGATAAAACCAATGAAACTATAGACTTTACAAAAAAGGGCAGGAAAAGCTTCATTGAATCTGTTGAAGTGTCGAAGTTTGTCTATAGTTTGAAATAAATCCTATAAAATCCATTGACAGTCTAGATCCAGAGTATGATCCATCTATTGGCGACCCTTGCCCTAAAACAGTGGTTCTCAAACTGGGGTACGCGAAGGAAGCTTAGGGGGGTACGCGAAGGGGTCCTGAAAATATAACCCTTTTAATTTTATCATATATACGATTAACAAACGGCCACAAGTCACACGGTCGTAAAGAAAGTAAAAATCCTCTATCTCTCTCGAAAATCCAGAAAATCCCGTGAAAGAATTCAAGGGGTACAGAAGGAGAAAAAGTTTGAGAACCGCTGCCCTAGAAGATCCATTAATATTTTCATTTATTATTTACATTTTTAATAGAAACAATTAGGGACAAGTGAGTCTGTCATATTAAAAAAGATTATTGGTAAGGTGATACTAAATAATATAAAGTGATGCAGGATACAGAAAGAGATCCACCAAGTTCTAGATAGCATTAGGGCAAAAAACCAGAACTCAGTGAGGTCACA
Organism: Bathynomus jamesi; assembly: GCA_023014485.1. NCBI lineage: Eukaryota > Metazoa > Arthropoda > Malacostraca > Isopoda > Cirolanidae > Bathynomus > Bathynomus jamesi. Next base: position 1,515,977 of record JAJOZX010000275.1, on the reverse strand, counting down.
GACTTGTTTGGGAACTCCCCTATCATTCGGAACACAAGACACGAATATAAAAATTTGTATTCATATTTAATTATCGTAATCGGAGTAGGATCACTTCATACAAAATTAAAATTTGATGTTTTTTACACACTTTCTCAGTTTTTATAAAATTTGGTGTCCAGTATTGTTCTTAAGAATGAACTAAGAATCTCGAATTTTATGTCTCTGTAACCTCTTATTACACAGACTAGGTCTCTCATTCTTGAGTAAGGAGAAAATTTAATTTAAATGTTTCTGAATCAAACATTATCAAAATTATATTAAAGAAATTGCATTTATAGACCTTGAAAGCCTAAACAGTTAAATAGTTTTTTTATATATAGAAAGTTCTATGATTTAATAATAACACTTGCAAAAGAGGTGGCACAAATTATTTGAAATTTTTATCGAAAAGATGGTGCATACCTGGGAATATTTTGTTTCGGTCTATAATACCTTAGGAAACAGAGAACATCAACAAAACTAAGTTGTTCTTTGCAACCTTTCAACAGCCTATCATTTATTTAAAAAGCAGAATACAGACAAGATATGATTCTCCAAATTAAGATCAAAGAAGTGCGTACTGGCATGCATACTGATTGTGTCTGTACAACACACCAGAATGTAAAATTGTTGTTGGTGATTGGCTCATTGGTTGCATGGAAAACATACCACTGCAGCATCATCAACAGTGTTGCTGATTTTATAAAGCACCTTCAACATCTCTTTCATGATGGTCCAACAGAATTAGCATAACATCGTAGTGGATATCAACTCTTGAAACAATTATCATAGTTAACCCGTAGAACATTTCACGGAGACACTTACAAGCATCTTTCACAGCTTTCGTAGCATGATTTCATCGCCCTAATGTATGTAAATACCTGACTTATAACAAGTGAGGGATCAGTTACTAATATAGAATGAATTCCTCGTCATTAGAGATTTTACAAAAATGTTACCATTTGTAACATAATGATTTCACAGAGCAAAAATTGTGACAGACATACAAAAGCTGTACCATTTTCTGGAACAAAAGTTTGTTGTTTGAGAACTTCCTCAATCTAAGGGTCAAAGAGAGCGGAAGCAGTCACCTGTGAAGAAAGTAACAGTAACTTCTTCACCAAGTGATTATCCAGTATGATGGACATTGTTGTCATGGTTGGTGATAAATGTTAATATGAGAAAGTGCCAGTCAGAAATTAACTTTTTACGTACCCAACAAGAGTCTCAAATTTCCACATTAAGAAGACAGACTTGGTGTTGGCATAGATGATGTGTTGGTAGCTGTGGAACCTACAATAAGTGGATCATGCTCTGGATCTAGGCTATCAATGGATTTTATAGGATTTAATTTAAACTATAGACGAGCTTCGACATTTCAAAAGATTCAATGAAGCTTTTCCTGCCCTTTTTTATAAAGTTTAAATTTTCATTGGTTTTATCCAAAAGTTACATACAGAATATGGGACATATCTTAATGTGTTACAGCAATGTATTTGTAGATGAGAGTTAAAAATATTAGATTATTCTCTATGGTAGGGGATCACCGATAGGTGGGCCATGCTCTGGATCTTGGGATTTTGATATATAAGGCCATTATTTAGCCTCATAAAGCGAACTTCAACATTTTCAGTACAAAAAGTACAGTATACAGTACATGGAAAGTTGCTGTTGTTGTTGTTTAGCCGATCAGCTCACCCTGATCGAGCAAGCCGGCGGCACGCAGGTAACCGATCGCCCTCCCCGGAGTGGACCAGAGGCTCAGCGCACTAGTGACGTTGTGTTGTGTTCTATGTTGTGCTAGAGTGGTACAGTCTGTCATAATGTGTTCAATTGTTTGTGGTGTGTCCTGGCACAGGTGGCAGGTGAAACCTGAGGAGTTGTCTAGTCTGTGTTTAGATGTCTGTAAGTTGGGGTGTTGTCCACATCGGAATCATGCTAAGTTAACTCGATCCGATCTGCTCAGGCTGATCTCTGACCTGTTAATGGGTGGAGGCTTCGCACCTACGACCGCATTCGGACCGAGTCGTGTCAGTGCTTTGTGGGTTAGGTGTGTGTATATGTGTTTTCTGTACTGTGTGATGTCTGTGGGGCGTAGTATGGAATGGAGTATTTGGTTATAATGTCTCTCTGGTGTTACCTTAATGGTGCGAGGTGTCGGTGCATGATTGTACATGTAGTGGCAAGGGTGTTGTTGGTTAGTTGTCGCTGCTGCCATGAATTGTATTCCCGTCATGTCTAAATGTTCCCTAACTTTCAGTATTTTTGATTCTGTGTGTAGGTGTTCTATTGGTGTTGTTTGAGTGCATCCTATAATGATACGAAGTGCGTTGTTTTGTATTGTCTGTAAGGTGTTTATGTGTGTGTTTGACATAATGGGTGCCCAGCATGGGCTAGCATAGTCCATAACTGAGCGAATATATTGTTTGTATATGAGTGATGTTGTTTCCTGCTGGTGTCCAAAGTTTGTGCCTGTTAGTACCCTAAGCGTGTTAATTCTTGTCTTTAATGTCCTGAATGTGGTTTGCAAAAGATAATGATGTGTTGTATGTGGCCCCATGTATTTTGGTCCTGTGAGTATGTGGAATGTTGGTGTTGTTTAGTGTAAGCTGGTGATTTTGTGGGCGCTACTTTGAGTCTATTGTGTGTGTGCCAGTCTTGTATACTGTTTATGTATGTTTGTAGGTTATTTGTAGCGGTGTCGATGTGTTGTGGGTGAATATTAGAGTGATGTCATCTGCATATAATGATAAGGTAAGCTTGTTATCCATGGGTGTTGGAATGTCATGCATGTATAAGTTGAATAGTTGGTGAGAGAACAGAGCCTTGAGGGACCCCGTTCGGAAAAAGCTTGTTTTTGGATGACTTGACATTAAATGTGACATGTGAGTATCTTCCTGAAAGATAGTTGCTCAAACACCTTTTGGTGTTATTGTGCATGTTTGTGTTGAGTATTTTGTTTACGAGAGGGAAGGTGGGATAGCATCAAATGCTTTACTAATGTCTAGCGTTGCTAATAATGTACGTTGAGTTGGTCGTCTGGAGTTGATGCCATCCATGATGTGCTGCGTGAGGTTAGTGAGTAATGTCGTGGTTGAGTGGTGAGGTCTGAATCCATGTTGAGTAGGCGATAGTGGTATGTGTGGGTTGGTGATTTGTAAGATTAGTCTTTCTGTTACTTTGGAAGGTGTGCATAGTAAAGTAATGGGTCTATAGGAAGCTGGTTCTGTTGGATTTTTGTTGGCTTTGAGTAGTGTAATAATTTTACCTTGTTTCCATATGTCAGGAATGATACAGTGTTGGTATGAATATGTGCTGATATTTGTGAGAGCTAGTATTCCTTGTGGGCCCAAGTGTTTAAGGTGCATGTTAGATATGTTGTCTTGTCCAGTAGCCTTCGAATTCTTAATGTTTTTGATGATCTTGGTGGTCTGGTCTGTATTGAAGGGTGTAATGGTCGTGTCGAGTCTGTAGGTTTTCTTGTGTCTGGCTGTTTGTCTGTCTGCGTGTTTCTGGTTGTTGTTTCTGTTTAAGTGACTTATCTTTGCGTAGTGATTAACTAGATTGTTAGCTTGTTGTGTATATGTTGGGATATTATTTTGGCTGCGATAGATAGCCAAGTGTGAGGTATGAATGCCGCTGTTAGAGTGGGTAATGCTGTTTATAGTCTTGTATAGCCTGGATGTATCTGTGGAGTGATTTAGTGTTGTTATGAATTCCCTAAATGTCTCTCTTTGTTTTTCTTTGAGTTTGTTCTTTATTTCTGTGTTGAGCTGTTATATCTGCTGTTTTATGGTTTCTGTGTTCGTGTTTGTGTGTTATGTTTGAGGTTGTTACGTTGCCTTATGAGGTGGGCTATTTCTCTATGTAATTTGGGTTGTATTTCCAATGGAAAGTAATATGGAGATGTTTCAAAGAAATATTTGAATAAAAATTCAGGTTAGAAATAAGAAGAAATAAGAAATAGAAAGAAGAAATAAGAAGAATGTGAGAAAAAACTTGATGAAACCTTTTAAGGCTTCATCTTCCATTTCACAGATCGACTAGCTATAATATGCTCAGAATTTTATTCCAGCAAAATATCATGCCTTTGAGAATATTTTAGATCTTTCTTAAATCTTACTGTGCTACAATTGCAAATTGATAGCAAACTGATTAGTTTGCTTCAGATGAAATAAGTTAATGAAAAGTATTTCCATAAAGGAACCACACATGAAGAAGCATGAGAAGATAGAGGAAAGTTTTAACCGAGAGCATTAATATTATAGAGGAAACATAAAAACTGTGTAAAAGCTCTTTAGAAGTACTTTACAGTTATAGAGGAAATAATCCATCAGTCAGTAAACCATGGATAATACACCAGTAGGGTGTGTCGAATTTTTCAACTTTCAAATTCCAAATATGAGGGGTGCTAAGAAGTTGCAGCATGACTTAGGAATTCTAAAGATATTTTTGTTAATTTAATATAATTTAGTTTTGCTTGGTAAGAAGCTACATAAAAATAGTTACTTTTTTAACTTTTTTGTGGAATTATAAAATAATTATTATATTAATAATTATATATGCTGTATATATTATAATGCACTGCTGTTTTTGCTTATTTCACAGGTTGAAACATATTCATCAGTGTGCTGAAGATTACTTGTCCGTCAGTGCTACCATCCTAACCAGTGGGAATTGACCTACAATGGCTTCTAAACGGAGGACAAGACTGGGGACATTCACACATATGAGCAACCTAATTGGAACTGGTAGAGAGTTGTTGCCCTCTGAACTCCCAACTCTACGAGACGTTCTGAAATATGGGCTACTGCTAAGAGAATAAAGTGTCGAGGATGTGAGAAACTACCCAGCAGCCAGTCTTGCAAAGGACATTTACCCTAAAGTGCTTGAAAAGTGGGAACGAGCAAACAGTTCTTTTGTAGCCCCCGTTGTAAATTCACGAGTCACAATCTTAAACAAGATCCAAGAGAGCTGGAAGCAGGCCAAAAACATATCTCTTGGGAGAGGAAAGCTACATGTCAAAGAGGCTTTCATTGCAAAACTTGACAAGCTTTTTGACATCCTCAGTTGCAAGTGTAAAATTGTTCTCTGCTCTGAATTTGGCTGCCTTGCAGATGCTGGTTGCAAAAACGAAACTCACATTAACTGTACATGCCCTAGGGAGATGAAGATCCCTGTGAAGGAACTTGCTTTCATTAAAGGTCAGAGAGACAAGTCTGGTTCTATTGGACCACATCAGATTGGCTTGCCAGATCAACCTGAGCACAACAGACAAGTCAAAAAGCAGAAGCGGCAAGAAGACGAAAGAAGAAGGCTTGCTGAATGTAAGCAGACAAGTAAGCAGGATGTTTCAATGCCATCAAATGAAATAATTTTCTCTGATGATGAAAATGAAGAACAAATAGCTGATGCTCAAGATGGAAAGGATGGAAGTTATGAAGTGACATTAGAAATACCAAGCACGTCTTCAACTTCCAATAAAAAGCCAGAGTACAACACATTAGAAATACCTAATGTTGCTATGCATAGCATCAGATATGGTGTTGGCCTGCGTGCCACAGCTGCCATCACCACTGCTGCCTTTATGGATGCTGGCTTGATCACTGAAGAAGACAAGAGACTTGTAGTTGATCACAATAAAGTCAATAGGGCCCAAGAAAAAGTTATGAGATCCCTGGATCAGGAATTTGATGATCTTTGTAAGAAGGGTGAAATTGACTGCATCTTCTTTGACGGCCGTCAAGATACAACTAAAGTTATGCTGAAAGCAAACAATTCAGATCGTCAGTTCCCCAGCATCATCAAAGAAGAGCATTATTCTGTGTGCAGTGAGCCAGGTGGAAGATATCTCTACCACTTCACTCCTGAGAAAGGCTCAACGAGAAAAAAACCTGCTGAAGTTATTGCTGATAATCTTGTAGATTTCATGAAGAAGAAGGGCATTGATAAAAGCCTGCAGGCCATTGGAGGTGATTCTACAAATGTTAACACTGGCTGGGAGGGTGGTTCCATGCATTGGGTAGAGGTCAAGCTTTGCCGTAAGCTGATCTGGTTGGTTTGTGCCCTCCACACTAACGAGTTACCCCTGCGACACTTGATCACAGCACTGGATGGGAAGACCTTGTCTAACAACAAGTGGACAGGTAACATTGGCAAGATGCTAGACACTGCAACCGAACTTGAAATTGATCCTTCATTAACCAAACTCTCAATTGGAGAGCCTCTTACTTCACTGAGTGACAATGTCGTAAAGGATCTCTCTACTGATCAAGCGTACGGGTATAGGATCACACAGGTCATAAGGACAGGAGAACTTCCCACAGATCTGGCCCTTCTTGAAATTGGTCCAGTGAGCCATTCAAGGTGGTTGACAACAGCAAACAGGCTTTGTCGCATATGGGTTTCAAAACATGGCCTTAAAGGCAAAACCCTCAACAACTTAAGACTGATAGTGGAATACATTGTTTGTGTGTACCACCCCTGTTGGTTCAACATCAAAGTAAAACACTCTTGGATGGAAGGCCCACGCCACATCTTGTTTCAGCTGCGGCTAGTTAGGCTGCAAAAGAAGGCTGTAGTGGATGCTGTTTTGCCAACCATCAAGCGCTCAGCATGGTATGCATTCAGCGAAATGATAATCCAGACACTCTTGTGCTCAGATGACAGTGAGGAGAGGAGAGCTGGTGTCCAAAAGATTGTTGACATGAGGGGTGGAGATGATGACACACTTGGAGATCTTTCTGTACGTCCCAGGAAGACACCTTCCATCAACCCCAGTGCTTCTTCCGTGTTGGAGCTGACAGACTGGTCTGACGGGGTATTTGAACCTCCTTTGACATGTAAACTGACTACAGCGGAAGTAAAGAAGTTCTTTGACAAGCCTATGCAAGTTCCACAGTGGCCCTGTCATGCTTAGTCAATAGAGAGGTGTGTGAAACAAGTCACAGAGGCAGCAGGCAGGGTGTATACACATGAGAAACGTGAGGGCTATATCAGAGGCCAAGAAGCAAGTCGGCGGCTGATGTCCAAGAACGAATCAAAGCAAGACTTGATGAAACTTGTTTAAATATTTTTTTTTACTGCTGTAATTACTTTCTAATGTTGTTTTATGATTACAAGGATATGTTTTATGATTACTAGGATATGTTTTATGCAGAGAAACTAAAATTTTTATAGCATTACCTGACATTTTGAGAAGCTAAAATTAATAAATGTTTTCCGAGAGCAATTTATGTGCTTTTTAATCAAACGTAGATTTACCAAGCTAAGTGTTGAGCAATCACAAAAATAATAGCAGAGTTGAATTCTTCACATCCAAAAACATTTTTAAAACCCCTCAGTGAAGGAATTGGCAAAAATTAATTTTCACCTCCCAAATTGACACACCCTAATACACCAGTCCATGGAATGACTTTCTTAAGTATATTCCTAATGTGATACAGGCGGGGCAGTAAGAACCTGTGATGGCGTCCTGTGCAAGGCATTCCTTATGCGCCCCCCCACCCCAATAAATTCAGAACATATACAAATTTATTATGATAGAAATACATAATTAAAAATGCATAATTATTTAATACATAAACAATACATAATACATAAGTAACACAATACATAATACATAATTAAAAATCCAGATTTCATTCTACGTGGCAGCTCTAAGACCAACAATTTGGCGACCCACAATACGTCGGCGCCCTGGGCGGCCGCACCGCTCGTCCCTTCCTTGGTACGGTCCTGGATACAGGATTAGTCTAACTCAAGCCAAAGCCAAAACACCAAAAAATATTACAAAAAGTTGATACTCCTAAAAGAACCGCCTATGCATTATTAGTAGATTGGTTCTGAGAATAGAAAAATAGAAACCTTAAAAATTTCCTCATTTTCTTATTTAAGTGAATATTTTAAGTTCATATATTCCACAGAAAGCTCACACCACTTAACTAAATATAATTTGTTTTATTACGGTTTCCATCGTCTATGAAAAGGAAAACTGAAATTGTTATGGTGTGTTAAAAATTGTATGTTCATTTCAAAGCAGTCCTTCTAATTAGGCTATGGTGGAAAGATCTAAGGGTGACTGGTAGCTCAGTGGTTATTGTGGCAGACTTAGTGGTGAGACTCTGGTTCACTCCTGCTTGCTGGTTTCTGGGTTGGGTTGAGTTGGCCACTTATCCTGTTAATCCTCAGGTTAAAGGTGATCCATGGGGGTGCACTCACTCTCACATTGTGGGGAAATGAGTTTCCTGGCTTTAATCTGAAAAAAATCTGATTTTTTGGCAGTCAAAAGTTAAGTCAACCTGCCAAACATACCTTAAGTAATATTATTGTTCCTTTATGCTATTGTTACTAAAGGCTAATTTGCATACTGTATTATTTCAAGTGGCTATAAAAATTGGTAAATTATCTTTTACTTTCATCCTCCACGGTTCAAAGTTATATTGGTCCAGTACAGCATGTTATCGTTGATCAGTCAAGCTTACCTTCAAGAAGAGTTACTGTGTCCACTGGTCAAAATGTTGAGGTTGCTATCTCTACTAAGACTGGTAGGCCATAATAGGCTAAATTTTACATTTTGTAGTGACTCATTTCATATCAAATCACAAAATGAAAAAATTAATAAACATTTTTGATGTGGATAAACTTTGGCAAACGTTGATATCTTTGAGAAACCCTTATATCCCACACGAATATCCCTATACTCTATATTCATATTAGCATTGGGTCAGAGTACTGTCAAAATTGTGCGTTCTAATTTAGGCTAGGTTACGTTAGGTGTGTGTATATTCATGTGTCAGTCTGTTGAATCACATCAGGTGGCCTTTAAAACTTATAGCCCTCAAAATTTGTTTCAATATTTTATCTTTAAAAATGGTGGCCGCTAAAGTTCATAGTGTGACGTCACATTTTAATTTTTTTATAAATTTTTTTAATCTTTAAATTTTTAGTTTTATTTTTCAATCTTTTAATTTTTATTTTTATTTGTATTTTAATTTGTATTTTTATTTTTTTTTAAATTGTAATTTTGAATTTTTTGTCACCACCACACCATTGGCGCTCCCCTCCCCTCCCTTCTTAGTGCCACTCCCTCCCCTTCTTCCGCACACCCTCTCTCCAGCATCCCTCACCAATCTCTCTTCAAATTCACCATTCTACCTACCTCTACTATTAAGAATTGACATGGCCAATTTATTAAACAATTTCTTTTCGAAAATAGGAAGCAATACAGCAGCAGCCATTCCAGAATCACAGTCATTGCCAACAATATATGCCACAAACCACACTACTGTAAATTCTTTCTTCTTTCAAACAATTCTGCCAAACGAAACATCAGTTACATTGAAAAACTTAAAAAATAAAGGTGCTGATATCAGTTCAATTCTAGTGAAAATGTATAAACTAATATCAGATTATATAGTAACCCACCCGCAAGACTTATGAATGAATCAATAGTACAAGGTGTATTCCTCGACCACCTAAAGGTAGCCAGGGTTTGTTCAGGATTCAAGTCAGGCAGCTCTGATTCTCCATCCAATTACCGACCAATCCACGTCTTACCAAATTTGAGTAAAGTATTTGAAAGAATTGTGTACAATAGACTAATCAAATTCTTAGCTAAATACGACATCCTAGCCAAAACACAATTTAGGTTTAGATAAAGCCACACCACAGAAGACGCCATCAACATGCTATTAGAAAATATCTATAAAAACCTAAACTACAAAAAACACAATCTTAGTTCTCTTTGACCTGTCGAAAGCCTTTGATACGCTCTCACATGATATCTTACTAGATAAATTAAACACATATGGCATAAAGGGAAATATGCTAAATTGGTTTCAGTCATATCTCTCTAATCGTCACCAGTATGTTAAAGTAAATGACATTTCATTAGAATATGCTATATTGGAAAGTGGGGTTCCACAAGGATCTATCCTTGAACCCTTACTCTTCTTAATGCATGTAAATGATTTTTATCGATCAACAACATTAAACTGTATTCAGTATGCCGATGACATAACACTCGCTTCTACACACCACGATATCAACTACCTAATGAACGAAGTGAACAGGCAATTAGATCATGTCTATAAATGGATGTGTGCAAATAAGCTTTTACTAAACTTGACAAAATCATCATATATGATTGTAACTAAAAAATGCAATCGTGCACACACCATTAATAATTGGAAACACTCCTCTTCCAAAAGTAAATGAAGTTAAAGTTCTTGGCATCAAGTTAGGTAAAAAATTGAATTTCAAAAGCCACACACAATATATCAATTAAAAAAATCTAGATTTCTCTACATAATATTTAAATTCAAAAACCAATTCCCCCAAATGCCCTCCTCACACTGTATTACTCATTTATTCATCCACACTTACAATATGGAATCATAGCATGGGGTAGTACAAAGAATTATATATAATATCCGCTAGAAGTAATCCATAAAAAATGCTGATGAATTCTCTCAAACAATGATAACAGACGATCTCATACCTCTCCAACGTACAGAAATTTAAATATTCTAAAACTAAATGACCTGTATAAACTTACTTTATGTACACAAAGTATATCAGTATATAAAAAATTGCTAATAATTGCTAATAATTCACAGGGCGATTACTCCCATCAAACCAACCGTAATCATAATACAAGGCTTCCTAATGATTTCATACATAAACCAAATTATTTCATGCAAACTGCAGGAAATGCTCTCTTCAACAAAGGGGCAGATATCTGGAACGCTATACCTATAAATATCAGAAAAGCACCATCGTTAATTTCGTTTCGAATCTCACTAAAGAAACACTTTATTAATTCCTATTAATGTTTGTGTGTAAACTGTATATGCATATATGTACTGCACTTGTAAATATTACTAAACAGTGAAAATCACTTACGAGCATTATATATGTTATACAGAATGACAAGCCTTTCCCGAAGGGGGTGTATTGCTTGCTTTCGGTATGCACTATACGAAATAATGCCAAGGCCACTACTCCAATGCCAGTAGAATCGAACTTCGCCATCTACATCGAACGCCACAACCAGTCATATTCAGTATATATGCAAAATTCACAATCTTAAACTGGGTGCAATCACAAGCTATATAAATAAATTCTGTGGGAGAAACCCTCGTCGTAGGCGCCGTTACTGCTACCCTGGTGCAAGGGTGGAGGATATAACTAAGTGTTGACCATTTTACAGACGGTACCGCCGAGGACACAACGTATGTTATTCATGTCGGTACTAATAACGTTTTAAATTCTAGATCGGAAGAACTGCTGGCTAGGTACAGGGACTTACGAGAGCGACTAAAGGAGAAAACTAATAAGATTGTCTTAACAGGTATACTTCCTCGAATTATCCAACGTAACGATTTCTACAACAAGGCGACGTATATTAACAATAACCTAAAGTCTCTTTGCCGACAGGAAGGAGTGCATTTTGCGAATTTTTGGAACAGTTTCTACGGCAGGAGGGACTTGTTCCTCGAAGATGGACTTCATTTTAATGACGTTGGAGCTGCGCGTTTAGGAAGACTATTTCTTAATACGTACTGTCTCTTCTTTTCAGGCTGCCGTAACTCGAACGGTCCCAGCGTAAATTCCACAAATTTCCCCTGCGCTCGCGAAGGTGTCGTTGTTACAAACAATTTGAAGGTTCTCTCCCTAAGTGCTCGGAGCCTACGAAATAAAAGAAACGAATTTTTTTTCTTAATTGCTTGTAAAGACTATGATGTAATTGCGATAAGTGAATCGTGGCTTAGCACTGAAACACGTAACTTTGTAGGGGAGTATCAAATTAAAGGTTATAGACTTTTTGTTAAAAACAGAATAGGTAGGCGAGGAGGCGGTGTTATGTTGTATATCAAAGATAATATTGCGAACGTTATAGAAGTAAAGCACACAATTCCAGAACCGATAGATTCGACTATAGCAGAACTTAAATTGAACGATTTCAAACTTCTTGTTGCGGTTATATATAGGCCCCCTAATCAAACAGCTGATACGGAAGAAGCGTTATATCGTGAACTAAAGAGAATAATCGGTAGTGAGCAGGCTTTAGTTATGGGTGACTTTAATTGCGCCAACGTGAATTACGATACAATGCAGGGAGACGCGGAAGGTAATCGTTTAGTTAATTTTCTCGAGGATAGCTTTCTTATTCAAAAGGTTGGGGAACCTACGAGGTTGGACAGTATTTTAGATTTAGTAATAACTACGGATGATAGGCTAATTACTGATCTTCAAGTAATAGAACCGTTAAGCAATAGCGATCACAATATGGTAGAGTTTGTCCTCTCAGTAAGTCACTCGAAACCAACTAACTCGACTAAAATTCCTAACTTCCAGCACGCAGACTTTTGTAAATTTCGAAATAAATTGTCACACGTCAATTGGGAAAACGTAATGGGGAACTCCAACGCAAAACTAATGTGGGAATCGTTCGAAACAGTATTTAGGACTATAAATGAGGAATGTGTACCGTACAAAATTAAGCGTGCGAAAGTAAACAACAAGCCCTTGTGGTTTACTTCTAGAGTAGGAGACATTATAAAGAGTAGAGATAGGGCTTATAGGCTACATAAGTGCGATAAAGACAATTTGTGGTTACGAAACAACTACATATCTCTAAGGCGTGAAGCGAAAAGTGTAATAAAAAAGTCCAAGCGCGAATTTGAAATCTCCATAGCTCGTGACGGTAAAGAAAACCCCAAGCGATTCTTTCAATACGTCAATAATAGAAATCCAGTAAAAAGTGTCTTGGGGCCTTTGAAAAATGTAAACGGAGATCTAGTTTCTGAAAACAAGGAAATGGCTACCTTGCTAAACGAATTTTTTACGTCAGTTTTTACTATAGAAGATGTAACGAATATCCCTACGGTCATAGACATAATACCTTTTGATAATGGTAATATTTTGGATAATATTGTGGTTAGTGAAGGGGAGGTAATGCGCTATATTGATAAAATGAAAACGCGTAAATCACCGGGGCCGGATTCCATATATCCCATACAACTAAAAGAATTAAAAGATAGCATTGTTGTGCCGCTAACAAAGATTTTTAATGCGTCTATTTCTGAGGGGTGCGTACCAGATAATTTCAAGTTAGCAAACGTAACACCTATCTTTAAGAAAGGCGATAAAGGTGCGGCGGGAAATTATAGGCCAATCAGTTTAACGTCTGTTGTAGGTAAGCTACTGGAATCAATAATTAGGGATCGTATAGTCGAACACTTAGAATTGCATAAACTAGTTAGAAATACGCAGCACGGTTTTAGGCGAAACAAATCTTGCTTAACTAATCTTTTAGAATTTTTCCAAAGCGTGGTTGACGTTTACGATAGACATCGGGCGGTTGATGTAGTGTATTTAGATTTTCAAAAAGCGTTTGACACCGTGCCGCACAAAAGACTCATTGAAAAAACTAAGGCTCATGGAATCAGGGGTGTAGTAATAAATTGGCTAGAAGAGTGGTTGCGAGGTAGGAAACAGAGGGTGGTCGTTGATGGAGCGGAGTCGTGTTGGGCTAATGTAGCGAGTGGCGTTCCTCAGGGTTCTGTATTGGGCCCCTTGCTTTTTCTTATATATATTAACGATTTAGATGTCGGCCTAGTCAGTACAGTTTCAAAGTTTGCGGATGACACGAAGCTGGGTGGTAGGGCGATTAATGACGAAGATAGAGGTAAAATCCAGGAAGATCTGAATAAAATCGTTGATTGGTCAGTCACATGGCAAATGAGATTTAACGTTGATAAGTGCAAAATTTTGCATATAGGTTCGCGTAACGGTAATTTTGCGTATAGTATGTCAGGGAAAGATTTAACAAGCGTAGAGCAGGAAAAAGATTTAGGAGTTATAGTCACTGGTGATTTAAAAGTAGCGAAACAAAGTACAGCAGGTCAATAAGGCGAACAAAGTGTTAGGTTTTATAGCTCGAAATTTTGAGTACAAATCGCGCGATATTATAGTTCCTCTTTATAAATCATTAGTTAGACCCCATTTGGAGTACGCGGTCCAATTTTGGAATCCGCATATGCGCAAAGATATAGACAAAATCGAAAGAGTTCAAAGACGAGCAACTAAGATGATTCCGTCGCTTAGGTCAAAGTCGTACGAGGATAGGCTTAAGGAGTTAAAATTGACTACACTCGAGACTAGGAGGCTAAGGGGTGATCTAATCCAGGTTTTCAAAATTATGAATGGGTTCGATAACGTAGATAGAGATAGCTTTTTCGAAATATCTCAATATAATAGGACTAGAAATAACGGGTGTAAGTTGACAAGTAGAAGGTTCGAGACAGCAGTTGCGAAAAACTTTTTTACGCATAGAATAGTAAATAGCTGGAATAGTTTGCCGGTAGAAGTAATTAGTAGCACGTCTATAAACATGTTTAAAAATCGATTAGACGCATATGTTGATAGATTGGGTATAGTTTAAGGTAGTAAAATTAAGGCTTTGTGGTGATAGATCCCACAGCTCAACACAAGTGTTGTGGGATATAGGGAGGCAGCATCTTGGGTTAGGGGATACTCTCTGTCCTTACACACCCCATTTAAAGAGATTCCTCTGCCGAGCGGTGCCCCCCATAGTACTGTGAGGTATTGAAAAACTCATGATCTTCACTTGCCCCACAAACACCTTTAAATGGGAGACCCAAAATTGGTGCACACACATTTCTACATTACTGTACAGTCTTTACAGCGACACCTACACTTTTCCTCCTAAGTATATATATTGTAATGTATATGGTGATAAATTTTGACTTGGTCCGCAATCGATATGGACCGTGACTTATTTTTGGTTGGCAAGGTACTAGTATTGTTGGATACTGTAATGAAATTGACTGGATTCTTTGGATCCGATATATTTGCACGTCGGTTATAAATAGATATAGAGTGTAACAGATTTGTGGATTGTAGTCTATTATGACTTGACTTGATCCTCTGGATCCAGAGATTCTATCTTTAGTTTTAAATCGATAATTAATTAGTTTTAAATTGATAATTATTTAGTTTTGTAAAAATTGGTCGTTGCCAATGTAGAGGCAGTTTTTACATAAATTTCTTATGTTCTTGTGGTTCGGAACCCACGTAAAATTGTAGGTCCCCTCCGCCACCATGGAGGACATACACAATACACAATTACGAACACAGTTAGGTAGACCAGCCATGAGTGGATCCTAGGGTCTTTGTTGGTCTGAAACATTATAACATTATAACATATGTTAAAAGTTTCCATTATATTACGCCATAGTTATAATATGCATCATTCATCTGTATTTTTGTAACTTTAAAATTGTATCATCATTTCTAATTTCGGAGCTTTTGAAGAATAGGGACTCCAGCCTTCTTTAGTTAGGCTTATATGGCTAACTACCGAAAATATCACGACCTAACCTAACCAATCGTTAAGTTAACTGTACGCCTTCGACGATTGGTTAGGTTAGGTCATGATATTTTCGTTAGTTAGCCTTATAAAGCTAACTAAAGAAGGCTGGGATCCCTATTCTTCAATAGCTCCCTAATTTCTAATATTAGAAACTAATTATGATTGGTATTTCAACATGTTCTGTTTACCTTATTGTTTACTATTTTTCTTTTCTGTTATTTCTATTATTATTTCTATTATCATACAGTATTGCTTACTTCTTCCTTTTCTATTATCTCAACGATTATTTCAATTTTCATTTGTGAAGACAGAGTTAACTAAATGCAACTCTTTTATTTTCCACTAATTCTATTTACATTTCTTAGTTCCCTTTGTAAAAATAGAAATAAATCTTAAAGATTTTTGCCTGAAAAGTTGTCATGCTTCCCAACGGCATATTCAGATGAAAATACTGTAATTAAACTTCAATAAAAAATACAAAAATTAAACGTTAATGCCAACATTGTGTAAACCTATATGGCTGTAATGTATATCTTATGCAATGTGTTCTTTCTGAATAAAGATGATTATTATTATCATTATCATTATTATGATTATTATTATTATTATTATTCATTCTGCAGTTATTTTTCTGGTTAAATTTAAATGTGGGTTCCGCTGAAAAATTCCACCTTTATTTCTTTTTTTCGTATATAGATTTGAGACTAACAAAAGTGGGTTCTTTTAAATTGAATTATAATAGACTTAGACTAAGTTTTGAAGACTTAATTAAATTTATATTTTAATTTAGTGACATGTACTCGTACTCTGAATTATTCTTCCGTCACGCGTGTGTGGTTTAAATAAATTTAAATATATTTTTCACTCGTCAAGGTCTAAAGGAAATTCACTGTGAAAGTGGAACCACAGTAACTTTAATCATATTTTTTACATCCAAATTAAGTGTGAAATATAATTATGAAATGAAAATGAATATGAAAAGGTTTTTTTGCAGACCATAGTCCATATGACAAATATTAATAATACAACGACAATTCGCATACTAAAGATAGAAATATATACAGTTAATGAGAAATAATACAGTAATGTCGCAGTTTAGTGGAGCTACAGACAGACGTTTACATACCTTGAATTCCATAGCTTAGAAGACAAACTGCAGTAGTGATGAATAACTTGGATAATCGGGTTGGTTGATTTTTTTAATTCTTTGCATTAGACTGTATTGAACACGTCTTGTTACATCCGGGAAGCTCGGGACATTGCAGGTAGCAAACATTTGTAAAGCTGAGAATCTCGGGAGTAATTTATGTGGGAATTTAAAAGATCTGTTGTACAGCAAAATTTAGGGTTCTACCAGAACCATTTTTATAATTCACCCAGAATTGCTGTCCCTATACATTTCTGCAGAAAGTACGAGTGTGTCTTTAGCTTCACTTGTACAGAACCGGAAGTTCCATATAGTCATATTCGCTTCAGCAAAAAGCTTCAAAATTGTTTTCTTATATCTAAGTCACCACTCAAGGAGCTGGTGATAGTTTGCACCAAATACTTAAATTCTTGTACGTCCTCAATTACTTTACCTCTCATTTTAAACCTAATATCAGCTTGCTGATTACAGCTTTTAGGGTGGAATTGCATAACCTTAGTTTTGTAACATTAAAAAGAATATTATGTTTCTGCGAATATAACTCGCAAAATTTTAGCAACGGATCCAGACCTTTAACAGAGGGACTTATTAACACCATATTATCGGCATAAACCAAGTTATTTATTCTTGTGTTATCTAAACAATATCCAACTGTTGCCTCTTTAAGTGAAGCAATTAATCTATGAATATACACATTAAACAGCAGAGGAGAGGACAAGGAACCTTGCCACACCCAGCAATAGGAACCAAAACATTAGGATAGTACATTGCCCCACCTAACAGTAAAAGATTGGTGGGAATACCAAAATTTCAATAAATTTAATGTGTACATGCGAACTTTCCTGTCTTCTAGTTTTTTAAATAAAATATTGTGGTTCACTCTATCATATGCCTTCCTGATATCTAGGAAACAGGTATAAATAGTTGAATTACTGTCAGTGTATTTAAATATAATTTCCTCGTGGTTGGAAGTGTCTGAATTAAAATAATTATTTATAAACATCGGCTTTGTGTTGTCAATGACTATGCGGAGAGAGACATTGCTCTGGTCCAGGTTTTCAATTCAAACATCACAGAGAACGAAGAAAAAAAACAATTTCTTCTCCGGACAGTTAACGTCAATCGGAAGGCAGTCCCTACACCCTTAAAGGTAAATTTAAAAAAGCACAGCGGCCAGGACCAATAATTACTAAAAGCTTGTGATTGCTGATGGGTCTCTGTTATGTTCTGTAACTTCTGTTTATTGTTTCCAAATGGTATCTGCGCAATTATGCAGTGTTATGTGTCGGTTTCATAATTATAAATTTTTAATAACCCCGGTTTTCCCTCTTCCATATGTTTTAACGACAGAGTTACAAAGTATCTAACATATCCTCCCGATTTTCGTCTGGTTATCAGTTCATCTCTATAAGTGATATAGTTGCGCCACCCTTTAATGACCTCGGATTCGTAACAAATTTGGTGTTTATCTTCCTTTGGACATATGCAATACCAGCGAATATCGCTTCTTTGAAATTTCTTATTTAAAAATTTTGGACAGGGTGGCCCAAAAGTTCTTTTACCAAACTTTTGGTAGCAATA
Organism: Bathynomus jamesi; assembly: GCA_023014485.1. Lineage (NCBI taxonomy): Eukaryota > Metazoa > Arthropoda > Malacostraca > Isopoda > Cirolanidae > Bathynomus > Bathynomus jamesi. Next base: position 1,497,828 of record JAJOZX010000275.1, on the reverse strand, counting down.
CTCTGAAGCTTCCACTAGGAAAATTACAAAAAACATATTTTACTTTTAAATTTATGATCTACCAAAAAATGTACACCCAAATAACAAATGTAATTGCAACAAGAATGGGAATGAATGAAAATGAAATGCACAGTCTCCAAGTTAAATGTTCAAAATGGCCTCCATTCTGTTGTATACAAGTTTGACAGCGTTTATAAACACAATGACATATTTTGTTGCAAAGTTCTTGATTATTTGCCAAAGCCTGGAATTCATCTTTTATTCTGTCTTTGAGATGCTCTAAACTTCTAAGTTTTGAATCGAACACTTTATCTTTCAAGAGACCCCATAGCGCGAAGTCACAAGGAGTTAAGTCTGGAGAACTTGGTGGCCATTCAACAGTTCCTCTACTTCCAATCCACATATCATATGTTTCGTCCAAGAATTGTCTGACGTTTCGTCCATAATGAGGCGGAGCTCCATCTTGCATCCAAATTATAGAATCAAAATTTTCTAAACCCTGTAACTGTGGCACAATAATGGCACGTAACATTTCTAGATAATTGTCACTAGTCACCGATCCCTGAAAGAACAGGCCCAAAAATTCCAAAAGATGATATTCCACTCCATAGGTTATTCCTGGTGTGTTTGTTGCTTCTTCTTCCACCAGATAAAGATTTTGGGGACTGTAATAAACACAATGATAACCACTACACCATGGTCCTCGCTCGATCAGAAGTCGTAATTCTCCTACATACGCGCAGAAACCAATGCCCCGAGGGGGGCACCTCCCGCATGCCGTACCTATATATACATTTCAACTGCAAAGAACACGCAGTATAAATAACGTAAAGAACGACGCTTGTATAGGAGAACATTCCGCGCAAGATGAGGAGAGAGAACGTAGGAGAATTACGACTTCTGATCGAGCGAGGACCATGGTGTAGTGGTTATCATATCTGACCGGCAATCGGAAGATCCCGGGTTCGATTCCCTGGTGGTTACCTCATTTTTTCATTTGTTTGTTCTCTCCTGGAATTTCTGGAATTTCTAGCTCCCTAGCTCAACTATGCCATTGACAGTAGAGCAAAAGACAAAAGTGGTGTCTCTGTGGTATGAGACGAAATCATATGTAGAGACCCGCCGGAGGTTCTGCTGGGAACTCAATCTCAGAACACGTGTTGGACCAACAAATTGTGACATTCAACGTGTTGTGAAACATTTTAAGGACAAGGGTACAGTGCACAACCAGAGCAAGGGCAACAATGGCAGGCCAGCATGAGTAACCAAGAGCCAAGCCAACATCGACGTCGTGCGGGATTCTGTAGTGGACAGTCCCAAGAAGTCCCACCGCCGGAGCTCCCAGGAGCTGGGCATCAAACCAACATCAGTCTGGCGTATCCTCACTAAGGAACTGAAACTTTTCCCGTACATCATCTCTATTAGGCATAAACTGACTCAAGATGACATGAGAAAGAGAGTTCAAATGTGCAATTGGCTCAGTGACAGGATGGAGCGCTACTCAAACTGGATCAACCTGATCTGGTTCAGTGATGAAGCCATTTCCATTTGAGCGGTGCCATCAACAACCACAATAACATTTTATGGGGCGCAAAACCACCTAATGAGATCACTGAAAGGTGCCTGAAAGGGCCTAAGGCCACATGCTTCTGCGCTTTCAATGTCAGATGGGGAATGCTAGTGCCTTACTGGTTTCAGGATGACCTGGTTTATGCAGGATGGTGCCACCCCGCATACAGCTGATGACACCATCACTATCCTGCAGCAGCTGTTCAGAAACCGCCTCATTTCCCTGGGTACCGCTCATGACTGGGCGCCCCATAGCCCAGACTTGAACCCTCTGGACTACTGGTTCTGGGGGGGCTGCCAAGCACTCTGTCTACGCCAACCGCCCTGCCACACTGGACGACCTGAAGCAGAAGGTATCAGACTACCTCCAGGAAATGCCCCCTGAGACCTGGAGGAAAGTTGGACAGAACTTAGGAGTCAGGATCAAAGCCTGTCTGAACCGCTGTGGGCACACATCGAGAACGTCAATTACAAGGATTTTGCTTAACTTTATTCTGCTTCACTGCATTTTGCTTAATTTTCCTTAAACTTACTGCCAAAAAAATATCATTTCATAAGCTTTCAAAAAATGTTTTGTTCACGTTCATGAGGTATCTGGTTCGTTGTAAATAAACGTTTAAAATTGTATAACTCTTTTTGAAACGCCCGGTGTATATATATATATATATATATGAAAAGAAGGATCAACACAACGGCAAACATTTTCATTTATTTGTACATCAGACGTTTCGACAAATCTTTTGTCATCATCAGTGAGTTAAGTCTTAAAACCTTAAAACAAAATTGAAAAGTGAAAGTTACATCAATACAATATTAAGACCATTAAAATTAAAACCTTAAAGCAAAATGAAAATTGCATCAATACAAAATTAAAACATTTAAATTTCATCACTATAAAAACTAAAATTAAATTAAATTTCATCACTATAAAAACTAAAATTAAATTACCTCAATAGGTAAATACACAATGTTTACATCCACCTCCATACTTGGCAAAGTCTAAGAGACACTAGGTGGTCAGGGATTAGAAAGGGTATATCTGTGAAACACGGTTGGTTGTCAAAAGAGTCGTAATTTGTAGGATGAGCTATTATTATTAAGGGAGGGTTTGTTTCTATAGATGTACAAAGATTCTAAAATTCGGAGTTCTGTAAGGTTATTGGATCTAGTTAAAATTTCAAACTGAGTTTTGTGAAGGGGATGGTCGTTTTCATTACTGTGGTTTCTAATTGCGGATTGTGGAGGGCTACTGAGGGGACGGTTGGTACGGACTGACAAGCCCAAATGTTGAGAAAGGCGCACCTCCAGTTGGAGTTGAGTGCTGCCAATATACGCAGCCTTACAGCTGTCGCACGTGTATTTGTAAACAACATTGGGGTACAGTTTGTTTTGGGGAATTCATCTTTGAACTTTAAAAAATTTGATAATTTAAGTGGGTTGACGAAGGCGAATCTAAAATTTATTTGGGGATAACTAGACTTGAGTAGTTTGGACAATTCACCTCGAATACGCAATGATAAATAACCATAAAAAGGTAATTTAATATATCTGGTTTCTTTTTGTACTGTAGTTACGGGGAGTTTAGTATCAAAAGTGTTATTTAAAAATTTCTTTAATTGGTTATCGAATAGATGAGAAGGGTAGTAATTGTTAATAAAGTACTGTTTTAAAAATTTAAATTCTTCGTTTAACGAAAAGTAATCCGAACAAATACGGTAACTTCTTGTTAATAATGTTACTATAGCACTAATCTTATATTTATAAAACATACAACTTAAATAATTGGTTCCCAAGCCAGTAAAAGTTTGTTTCCGAAATAGTGAAGTATGGAACTTATTATGGGCCCGTTTAACTAAAACATCCAGGAAAGGTAAACTATTATTTGTTTCGTTTTCACACGTGTACTTAATATTACTATGTTGTTTATTAAGATAATCAAGAAAAAGTTTTACGTGTGAAGGATGGTTAAATATTAAGAAAGTGTCATCCACGTATCTTCTGTAATATATGGGTTTAAAACTACTAGGACAATTTTTCAACCAAATTTCTTCGTAATGGCAAAGAAATGCATTTGCTAGTGTTGGGCTTAACGGGGAACCCATAGCTACCCCATCAATTTGGCTGTAAAGGTTGCTATTAAATAAGAAAAGATTATCAAAACACACTATTTCGAGAAGGTTTTTAAATTGAGTCTGAGTGAGGCCATTAATAAGAGTATTATCAGTAGTGAATAACTTATTTAGTATGATATTTAATGTTTCTTTTAACGGGACATTAGTAAACAATGATGAGACATCAAAACTGGCCATAGTAAGAGAATCGGCATGATTGATCTCTTTTATCTCTTTAGCAAAATCAAACGAGTTGTTAATAGAATAATCATTAAAGGTGAGTTTTGAAAGCAAGGGAACGAAGAATTTGGCTAAGTTATAATTGAATGTACCACATGCCGAAAGAATAGGTCTTAGTGGGAAATTTGGCTTGTGGACTTTAGGTAAACCATATAGAATTCCTGGATTAGAACCAGAAGCAAATAAAAAATTGTATGTATTGTCAGCAATAATATTACTATTTTTTAATTTACGCAAACACCTATTAAGTTTATCTTCGAGTTTTAGTAATTTAGACAGACATTCTCTTTTACCCTTTTAAATTTAGACGTATCCGACAAAATTGTCTCCATTCTATTTATGTAAACTGTTGAATCAATCAGCACTACTCCTTTACCCTTATCCGGTTTTGTAATGATGACAGAGTTATCCTTTTTCAAATTATTAAGAATTTTAAAATCTTGCTTATTAAAGAGGGGAGAAAAACCTTATGGGGTTTAAAATTATAAAAATTCTTAAAAGAGATGCTCTCCACTTGTTTTACCAAGTTATGAAACGAGAAATTTGGTCGGATCTCACAATTCTTAATATTCATGAGAAGATTTTCAAAGCCAGAGAAAAATTTATAAAAATTTAGTTTATAATGAGGTAGATCAAAATTTAAGCCTAACGACAATATTTCTTTCTCTCTAATACTTAAAACTTTATTAGAGAAATTACAAATAAAATTATCTGGATTATTAAAAAACGACTGAGTGATTCCCAATTTTTCCAATTTGGCAGCATGTATCCTTTTATGTCTGTTGACAGTTTTATCACAGCAAGTTTGAAATTTAGTAACTAAACAATGATAATCAATATAAGACACCCTAGATTTTAGACCAAACAGAGAATTTTTATATTTCAGCTTGAGAAAACTCACTGTTTTAGTTTTCGATTGAAGCTCCAAATTTAATAATTTATGTAGCCATGATTTATATAGTTTGGAGTTATGGAGGCGTTTATTATAAAGTTTAAATCTAAGGAAATTAGGCACAATATTATAACTTTTGCACTTAGACAAGAAACTCTCATCACAGATAGCCTTGTTCAGTTTCAAATAGACTCTTTCACATTGTCTGTAATAGTTCAATGTCGATCGGCCATATCTCTGGGTTAATATCAAAGCTATTGACTTCTCCTTAGGGAACCGGAGCTTACAGATGAAAAGAAGGATCAACACAACGGCAAACATTTTCATTTATTTGTACATCAGACGTTTCGACAAATCTTTTGTCATCATCAGTGAGTTAAGTCTTAAAACCTTAAAACAAAATTGAAAAGTGAAAGTTACATCAATACAATATTAAGACCATTAAAATTAAAACCTTAAAGCAAAATGAAAATTGCATCAATACAAAATTAAAACATTTAAATTTCATCACTATAAAAACTAAAATTAAATTAAATTTCATCACTATAAAAACTAAAATTAAATTACCTCAATAGGTAAATACACAATGTTTACATCCACCTCCATACTTGGCAAAGTCTAAGAGACCACTAGGTGGTCAGGGGATTAGAAAGGGTATATCTGTGAAACACGGTTGGTTGTCAAAAGAGTCGTAATTTGTAGGATGAGCTATTATTATTAAGGGAGGGTTTGTTTCTATAGATGTACAAAGATTCTAAAATTCGGAGTTCTGTAAGGTTATTGGATCTAGTTAAAATTTCAAACTGAGTTTTGTGAAGGGGATGGTCGTTTTCATTACTGTGGTTTCTAATTGCGGATTGTGGAGGGCTACTGAGGGGACGGTTGGTACGGACTGACAAGCCCAAATGTTGAGAAAGGCGCACCTCCAGTTGGAGTTGAGTGCTGCCAATATACGCAGCCTTACAGCTGTCGCACGTGTATTTGTAAACAACATTGGGGCATACAGTTTTGGGGAATTCATCTTTGAACTTTAAAAAATTTGATAATTTAAGTGGGTTGACGAAGGCGAATCTAAAATTTATTTGGGGATAACTAGACTTGAGTAGTTTGGACAATTCACCTCGAATACGCAATGATAAATAACCATAAAAAGGTAATTTAATATATCTGGTTTCTTTTTGTACTGTAGTTACGGGGAGTTTAGTATCAAAAGTGTTATTTAAAAATTTCTTTAATTGGTTATCGAATAGATGAGAAGGGTAGTAATTGTTAATAAAGTACTGTTTTAAAAATTTAAATTCTTCGTTTGATTTTGCTAAAGAGATAAAAGAGATCAATCATGCCGATTCTCTTACTATGGCCAGTTTTGATGTCTCATCATTGTTTACTAATGTCCCGTTAAAAGAAACATTAAATATCATACTAAATAAGTTATTCACTACTGATAATACTCTTATTAATGGCCTCACTCAGACTCAATTTAAAAACCTTCTCGAAATAGTGTGTTTTGATAATCTTTTCTTATTTAATAGCAACCTTTACAGCCAAATTGATGGGGTAGCTATGGGTTCCCCGTTAAGCCCAACACTAGCAAATGCATTTCTTTGCCATTACGAAGAAATTTGGTTGAAAAATTGTCCTAGTAGTTTTAAACCCATATATTACAGAAGATACGTGGATGACACTTTCTTAATATTTAACCATCCTTCACACGTAAAACTTTTTCGTGATTATCTTAATAAACAACATAGTAATATTAAGTACACGTGTGAAAACGAAACAAATAATAGTTTACCTTTCCTGGATGTTTTAGTTAAACGGGCCCATAATAAGTTCCATACTTCACTATTTCGGAAACAAACTTTTACTGGCTTGGGAACCAATTATTTAAGTTGTATGTTTTATAAATATAAGATTAGTGCTATAGTAACATTATTAACAAGAAGTTACCGTATTTGTTCGGATTACTTTTCGTTAAACGAAGAATTTAAATTTTTAAAACAGTACTTTATTAACAATTACTACCCTTCTCATCTATTCGATAACCAATTAAAGAAATTTTTAAATAACACTTTTGATACTAAACTCCCCGTAACTACAGTACAAAAAGAAACCAGATATATTAAATTACCTTTTTATGGTTATTTATCATTGCGTATTCGAGGTGAATTGTCCAAACTACTCAAGTCTAGTTATCCCCAAATAAATTTTAGATTCGCCTTCGTCAACCCACTTAAATTATCAAATTTTTTAAAGTTCAAAGATGAATTCCCCAAAACTGTATGCCCCAATGTTGTTTACAAATACACGTGCGACAGCTGTAAGGCTGCGTATATTGGCAGCACTCAACTCCAACTGGAGGTGCGCCTTTCTCAACATTTGGGCTTGTCAGTCCGTACCAACCGTCCCCTCAGTAGCCCTCCACAATCCGCAATTAGAAACCACAGTAATGAAAACGACCATCCCCTTCACAAAACTCAGTTTGAAATTTTAACTAGATCCAATAACCTTACAGAACTCCGAATTTTAGAATCTTTGTACATCTATAGAAACAAACCCTCCCTTAATAATAATAGCTCATCCTACAAATTACGACTCTTTTGACAACCAACCGTGTTTCACAGATATACCCTTTCTAATCCCCTGACCACCTAGTGGTCTCTTAGACTTTGCCAAGTATGGAGGTGGATGTAAACATTGTGTATTTACCTATTGAGGTAATTTAATTTTAGTTTTTATAGTGATGAAATTTAATTTAATTTTAGTTTTTATAGTGATGAAATTTAAATGTTTTAATTTTGTATTGATGCAATTTTCATTTTGCTTTAAGGTTTTAATTTTAATGGTCTTAATATTGTATTGATGTAACTTTCACTTTTCAATTTTGTTTTAAGGTTTTAAGACTTAACTCACTGATGATGACAAAAGATTTGTCGAAACGTCTGATGTACAAATAAATGAAAATGTTTGCCGTTGTGTTGATCCTTCTTTTCATCTGTAAGCTCCGGTTCCCTAA